>JAYECN010514078.1:0-13496 GCA_035222435.1 Microcambeva ribeirae
GGCGCCGCGGTAACGCGCCGCCCGCCTCCCGCCACGGCGCCGCCGCAACGCACTGCCCGCCTGCCGCCACGGCTCTGGCGCCGCCGTAACGCACGGCTCCCCTCCCGCCACGGCTCTGGCGCCGCGGTAACGCACGGCTCCCCTCCCGCCACGGCTCTGGCGCCGCCGTAACGCGCGGCTCCCCTCCCGCCACGGCGCCGCCGTAACCGCCCGTGAGCAGCAGCCTCCAGCCGGAGCCCAGGCGGGATGAAGACGCGTTTCGGCCCTTCACCTTCAGCCGGTCAGCGTGCAGAAACGCTGCAGGAAGCGCCTTCGAAGAAGCCCCTTGTCATGCCCGTGCTACCCCTAACCATGGTGAGTTGGGGGAGTGCTCTGCACTAATGAATCTCACTTAACGTGAAAGTCATACACTGAGCACGCTATAGTGACAAAGTATTAAACACAAAACCTGTGCCCCTTTACCAAACCCGTGATTATTCTCTCCTTCAGCACTGCTTGAAGGGAAAAGCCATGTACTACCTACCACCTTAGTGTTCACAAGCACCCAAGGAAGGACAAGAAGGACACAAAGGTGGTAAGTTATTAAGTATTTTTCCCCAAAAGAATCTGTAATAAGCTATTGTACGATATATGATTCAATTCATAAACACAGAGCTGTGGAAGAGTATAAAACAGCAGTGAGTGACAGTAGGAGTTTTATTTACATCATCAACACTGCATATCAAACATTTTTACATTTAAACTTCAGTGTCTTCTTTCAAAAAGTTCAAAAGTCCAAACAGCAATTTTTGGAAGGTGTAAATTTTATTAAAACCTTCAACTGCTGACAACAACTGTGTTCTCAGGAACCATACTGTACATGCACAAAAATTAAAACGTGTAAAAAAATAACTTAAGAGTCCCAATGCTTATCTACAGTCTCTTTCAAACTATTTCAGTTTGACATTTATTATTCTGTGTTTAATATAGATTAGTTTCCTGGCTCAGTACAAGCAAAGAATAGGTGGCATTTTACTACTCAGTTCAGGTCTGATCCTGCAAATTTAAGGCAAAGCTGAGGAGACTTTTCTTGATTCTAACGTATGGTTAGAGTTGACCTTTTAGCTCCTTTAAGTAGTTGAAGGAATATTCCTCTACTGACTGTGCCCTCTATAGCAAAGGCCTCTGTAGCAGATAAATCCAAGTCAGTCAGGGGATAGTGTTGTACTCAGTCAGTATCGTACTCCTCTATTTTTAATTCATCTTCCTCCATGATTGCTTGAGCTGCGATAGGCTGAGGCTGACTGCAAGGAAGTTCGTTTCCACTGCATTGGCTGGAAGAGAGAGCAAATCCATCCAATTCATTCTCGTTTGTTTGGTTTTGCTCTGTGTGTGCAGCAGTCTCCATAACATTTGTAGCTGCAAGGTCCCCGTCATAATTAACAAATAAATCTGGTATTCCAGGATCTTTATCTGTAAGTGTTTCCAGCTTTAACCTGCAAAATTAGCATTGCAACAGTAAGCATGAAACATTTTCTGTGGTAGCTATCTTGCACACAAACTGCAGTAGAAAAGACAACCTTTGGGGCGTACAAGTCTCTCCTCTTTGATGCTTAACAACTTTCTAATATTTTGACTGCAAGAACCCACATTCATCAGAGCCAGTCCAAGCCATTCTTACGCCTTTCTTGCATCACTGCTTTATTATGGTTCACAGCTCCATGCATATCTTCCAGTTACAGAGATTTGTGCCCAGACTCGACCCTATATAACTCTCCTGAGAACGTACAAAATACACGCTTCCCTCGGGGAAGAGGGCTGCACTGCATAACCTCAAGACAGGTTGTCCATAGCAAAGTACTGAATCATGTTTATGTTCTGTCACTCCCCAGCATCTGTTGTTGAAGCTTCTTCCTTACGAGAGTGTTTTTGCTTACCTTTCATCAAGGGGATGAACTGTTAAATATTAACTTACTGACAACATCACATGATATATTAGACTTTTTTCAAACAAAACTTAAGCTTAGGACAGGAAGCAATTTAAATTGAAACAGAAGAACTAAGAGCAGGGAACAAATGGAAAGGATTCTTTAATGTTGTATTTATGTGCCTATTAGGACTTTCAATCTTTCTAGCACCTCTTTATGAGGATGTTATGAATGTTCCATTGCATTTCCCCCCCCCTTCACACAGTATTAACAAAAATTTTCCAAAGTTATCAAGGCTCATCTGACACCAATTCCAACTGAACAAATAGCATATGCGCTCCCTAATGATTTTTCTTACTACAGCAGTATTCCTATTCTACTGATAATACTTCATTTATTTTGAGTTTTGGTTATTTCTTTTGAAACGGGGAGGGGAGGGGGGGGTGTGTGCATCTGTGAAGCCAAGGTTATTTTAAGACATGCTCAGTAAATAACAATAAAGTAGTTTTAATTAGGATTTCCTGAAGGAAGTAAGCACTTACTGAAATATCTACATCTCCCTAAACTTCCCCCCCCCCCCCCTTAATATAGAGGGCAAAGAAAATAGGATTACAGTCTTTTCAGGAAAAAGTTACCCAGCAGATAAAACTCTAAATGATACACCTCTGACATACTAATGCAGGTAGAAGTTCCAGCTGAATGTTATATGTTATGATAAACAATGGACAAAGCATACTACAATATTTGTTTAAATTCACCTGTAATTCTCACTTAAGAGTTTTTGATTGTTAAAGCAAATTTTTATCCAGACTTTGCACTGGATAGTCATACATATATTTAGGACAGAAAACTAGTATTTGACACAAGAAATGGGAAAGCTAACCAAAGGGCTAAAAGAAAGAGTATAGTTAAATTGTTCCTGCTAACATTGTTATTCTAAATAATTTTAATTGAAAAAAAAAAAAAAAAAACGGGGGGGTGGGGGGCAATACCCAAAATAAAAAAAGATCAAGCTGATTATGAGGGAAAAATCTCATACACTACATACACTAGAGATGTTGCATCATGAAAAATTTTTTTTTTTTAAATATATTACTAAAAAAGTGGGTTTTTTTTGTTTTTTTTTTTTTTTTTTTTTTTAAGACATTAAGCGTGAAGCTTACCTGCCAAAATGTCTTTTTAGTGGTAGCCTCCCAACATCCTGGATAAAAGCAATCTGAGCTGAGGACACAAAGAATCACCAGTAAATCATAATGCAACTAAAATAAAGGACATTGAAAATAAATAATTCATAAGTTTAAGTGGTCCTTATGTATACACAAAGTTTTTATATATATATTCAAAGTGTATTTATCACATTACCATAACATTTTTATACATGCCTATGCAGAACAAAAAATCCCTATCATTCATACATATTTATGATATCGAGTTATTGGCACATATCCTACAAAGTGAATTCATCCTGATGTCACAGGATTGCAGAACAGTGGAGGTTGGAAGGAACTTTTAGAGATCACCTGGGCCAACCTCCCTACTCAAGCAGCATCAGCTAGAGCAGGCTGCCCACAACCCTGTCCACGTTACTCATTTAATTCTTTCAGTTGAATAAGTTTTAAAGATACTCTTAATGTTGTTTCCAACCTAAGCGGTCAGCTCAAATTTTTAGTCATGTTACTCAAAACATATATTGGCTATATGTGTGCGACAGATGTTTTCTTAGTGAAAGAGGAGAATAGACAGCATTGACATTTTCAGTTACAAACATTTTTCAGTATGCTTTAATGATAAAAACAATTCAAGAGCAAGGGCCGTGCAGATATTACCTACCTTGGTTTCTCATTGGATTTGTTAGCATAGCAAGATAAGGCAATAGCTCTGTCTGAAGACACTCTGGTGGTAAACAGAAATTTGTAAAGAGAGATTTTGCTGCAAGGCAATTTTCTTGATACTGTTGTGAGGGAGGGAAAAAAAGTAAAAGCATGATAAACTTTATATTAATATAAATATTCTGCATCATAAAAAACAGTATTGTGACCTTGTTTTTGGCTGCACGATTATTATACACAAGCTATTGAAGAATGAGTCTAGAAAAGATATAAACACTTAGGGTTAACTTATACAGATCACAAAAATGTTAACTTCTTCAATTTTTGTCTTTCGTTGGACATTAAGTTTCCTGAATATATTTATCATTTGATTACAGAATGTCCTATGCATGCAGGCAAACCTTTTGTTCCAGGACACAGCAAGAGAGATACTAATTCAAATTTTAAAAAAAAAAGTCTCATGAATGGGGTATTTTTGATAAACACATAAAACAAGAGCAGTAATTCATTAACCTTACGTAACAGTTTAAACTGTTTTAAGCTGTACAAACTTGAACTTATTGTTAGGAACACTTTATTTCAACACCAGTTGTCTCTCCATAAACTTGGACTTAGGACTCTCCCAGAAATACGCTAACTTGACCACAGGAAGCAGATTTTTAAAGGCCCCTGATTTATTTTTCCTCTGCAAGCACTTTTTTTTTTTTTTTTTTAAAAGTAGCAGCTTATAATAAGGTAGGAAGGATATTTAACAGGTTTAGCACCACACACAAATTTCACACGTACTACTGAATTCACTAAGAAATGAGTGTACTGTGTAATACTTCACTCAAAACATGAACTATTTACCTTTTTATTGATAAAAAACCATTGGGGCTTGTGTAAAGGACGAAACCCCATTCCTCCCTGACACTGGGCAAAGGCTCTGGCTGTATTTGAATGTATCACACCTCGGGTAGCCAAAGATGCACTGTATTTTTCCATCACAGGTCGTGACTGAGAGAGAAATCAGGCATTATATGAATATGCATCATCTCTGTACTGAGTGTCTTATTTGAACAAAAAGACATTCTGTAATTTTGGTCACACAGACATGATCAGAACGCACTTAAGTTACTGTGAAACTTCCTCAAAGCAAGCGAATGAAAAAGGTAGCTCAAGTATTTAATAACTTTTTAGTATAAATTTATTGTACTTGAAAATATTTTTATAAAATTGTGTGTTATACCAGTATGTTATTGCAATAAAATAAGATAAACTGCACACAAGTGAGTGTATCGCTCCTACATTTAATGTAGTCTAGTATTCATTAAGAATTTACTGTTACATATAGTATATTAGGAGCAAAACAGTGCAATTACTTATAAAAGAAATGCTTTCAACTATTCCTAAAAACTTAAATTTTTGAAGTTCAATTTTAGAGTATGAAACATATGTATAGAAAAGGACACTTACATTCCAATTACTACAAAGGACATCAGCAGCGCTCAGATATTCGCTGGCTCTCACAACATCATCTATATTGGCGAAAAATTCCACATAGTTCTGGTGAAGGTATAAATTAAACATGCTTCCAGACATATGTGATCTTTCTACAATCTCCTATTTAATAATAATAATAAAGAAAAGGATCAGCTTAGACTGTAAACACTGTTAAAGGAAAAAAATATCCAATAGAAATTACGATACATTTAGCTAGCTAGGGAACTGGTGCACAGAGTGGGCAAGGAGTATGCTCACATACAGAAGGGAGGCTGGTTTGCTTCTAGGGAAGAACAGGTGACGGGGGCAAAATCCATTGCTGTCTTCCACTCACCCCTGGGTGGGTGGGTTACCCAAGGGTGAATTTAGACCCTGCTCAGCAGCATAGCAAAAGGATAAGAAGCATGAGCTGCAGGTGGCAGCAAGGGAAAAGCTGGTTTTGGGGCTTTGGGGCTGATCAAAACTTGACTGATCACCTGGACACTTCATCTCGTTTTTAATGCAGCCTGCTGGAGCCACATTCAGCTTAACTACTCAATAATTTAGACAGGTTTAATATACATATATTGAGACTAATGACAAAATTACTATGCATAAGCATTTGTAATCAACGCCTTAAAAAAAAAAAAAGAAAAGAAATCAAGCAATTATTAAAAATATACCTCAGGCTGGATAAGCAAGGTGTCTCGACGGAATTCTGATAAGTGAGAAGGAAGCTGAGGAAATTCTGATTCTGCCAGTGGCTCTCCTACAAGAAATTTTACAATCTTTAATCTTTCAAACTTATAAATAATGTCACACTTTACTACACACTATGAAGACAGACATAAATTTCAGATGTTATATTCTAATTTAGAATGCAGATGAGATGGAAGCAAGAACAGACGTAGAACTGTCTGAACAGTAATTTTTCACAGATATTGAAGACAACTGTTAGCTACTGTTGACTCCAAGAAACAGGTTACATTGTTTTCAGTTCTCAGAGAATACCTGATGCAGATTATACAGTCAACATTACATACTAATGAACACGAGTTATACTTTGCTTGCGAAACTTTATAGTTTAAATTACATGTATACTGTAAATAGTAATATACATTATTTAAATATATCTTTTTTATTAAATATATTTAAAGTATATTTACTATTTATATGTTTAAGTATATATTTAAATTCTCTTTCAACTCATAAAATTCATGATACAAAACTCATGCCATTATTTCCACATTCTCTCATCTCACTATTTCTCCTCAATTAATTCTGGGACTGACACTATTAATTATTCCTTAAATGCAAACAACCAACTGCGTAACATAGCCCACCGTAGCCTGACTTTAGCAAATGTGGCCTCCAGCAATAGACATTCTTTTCATATTGAAAAAAGACTAAATTGAGGTTTTCTTACTTTTGCAGTAAATTATTTTCCCCAGAGCATGAAAAAGAAAGATGGAGGCATCTTTGCCACCAATTGCTTGTATCTCCTCATTTTCTGAAGTATCTGATTTATTTTTCTTTCTTGCTTTAGATATTCCTGCTTCACATTTCAGTGTGGAGATCCCTTTTTTCCTTGACCGAAAGGAGCGGTCCAGTGAACAATCTACCAATAAAAACAACAATATAATCAGAACAAAGCACATTAACAACAAAAATAAAGAACATTTTTATGTTCTAAACAACCAAAGCAATAAAATGTCTTATAAGAGAAAAACAAGTTATGAGGGAAGTTCAGTCACCTAAATTAGGATGCTTCATTACACCTTTACCATCTAAGCAAAAATGTAGGTGCTAGACACTTCTTTGGAAAATAAGCCCCTGCTCTAGAAGAGAAGTTGCCACTCTTGCTTACTCATTCTAGCTCTGATGCACCCAACTTGCCCTTCTTTTCAATTTCTTGCCCTTCTTTTCAATTTCTTCCTTCATAAATTACAAAGTGAAGGTGCAAATACGTGCAAGTCTTTTCAGACTTACATTTTCTTCAATTATCGAACTCTAGTATGTACACTATCTATGTCATGTCCTCACTAAAATACAAGAGGGAGAAAAATACAAGAGGAAGAAAAGCTTTCCTTAAATGACTAAGCTTTCCTTAGATTACTTAGATAACAGCTTGCAACACTATTACCGGTCTCAAGACATACTACAGAAGTCAACTAAATTTATTTCCGTATTTCTAGGTTGAACGTTATGCTGACACCATCTAAAGTTTCTTAGAAAGAGCTATAGGTCCAAGCTTTGTTTTTACAATAACGAGATTATGTGACTTGCATGCATTAGTTTCTAAAGAAGTTTGGGCTTCCAGTGTTTACAGAAAACATGGTAATAAGCCTCCCATTTTCTTTCTATGTTGTAACATAAGAATGTTTCTGTGTTTAAAATAATAATCCCCTACTATGTCATTTGAATTCTGCCCATCTAAATACTTCCAAAGCTAGTAAAAAAAACAGACTTCACAAAGTTATTCTATAATCCCCTCAATACCTTCATGCCACCTGCCAGCATTTCTATGTACCTGCTCTGAAAGATTGTCCAAATCAATCATTTCAGCAATGCCATACACAAATCAATGTGCTATTTTAGAAACATTGTGAATGTAGAGATTAGGACACAAAGAAATACTCAAGAACAGGGCAATAAAAACATGCCTTTCAAATTAAGGTCACATTATAAAAGCTTTCATCAGTAAGGACACTGATAACTATCAAAAACTAAGAATGGCATTGTATTAAGTTATATCAATACGCACATAACAAAAATGTAATATCGGTATTAGTCAGTTTTGAGATTACGTATGAACAGGCCTAAAATCCTACCTATTGAGCTTCAGACCACTCTCCCTCCCCATCTTCCCAGGCAAAAAAACAAAACCAATAAAACAACCAATCCCACAACATTTTCCTTTTTATTCCTGCTCCAAAGCAGTAAGTCAGAAACCTTGTGCACAGCTTGCTTAACTGAGCTTCAAGAGTGAAGTGCCTTTGCAGCAGAAGCTGTCAAGATGTCATCTGCTTTCACATATTTACCTTTCATAGAAGAAAACTGAAGACTGTTTATTGCACTTCTTATATCACCCGAACAACCTCTGCAAATTGACTCCAGAGAGGTTTTATCAGGAGCATAGTTCTTTTCTCTATTCTACAATGAAAAGCAATAGTTTAAAATACCCAAAGTGATAAGGAAACCTCAAACCTCTTAATATTGCTAGCTCTTTATTTAAGCATTTAGCCATGTTTTATATACCAGTATTACAAAGAATAATACCATACACAGATTTCATGGCAAGCTGTCGGTGTTACTTTTGTTGATAGTCAAAGAGGTTGGGAATAGTATAAGGTTTAGGTTAATGACCTCTTCCAGCTTTGATGGATACCGGCAAAATGACTTTTATGCCTGTTACTTGTTTCATATATATGCAATATGCAGAAGCATTTCTGTTTTGGGGGCCTTTTTAAACAACAACAAAAACAAAACAAAACAACAACAACAACAACAAAAAACACACTATCAACAAATATTTTAGATATAAAAGCCTGGAGTCCCTTGAGTCTAGCACCGTACAGAAGTAACCACTTTTGACAGCTTACCATCGTAGCTTCTATTGTAGCTATTCGATTAAGAACTCTCATCATATTTGTTGGTGCAACAGGCTTGAAACTGTTGAAATACATAATAAAGTAGTATTAGTTTGACTTCTCATTCATCCCAATCATGTTTTAATAAGATAAAAGCTCTTACCTAATATTAGATATACACAGCTCTTCTACAATTTCCTTTGGGAATAGTAACCTCTGGTTGCTATCTCCACTGAAGTTATCCGAGATTATAAATATAAGGGGACATCTACTTGTACGCACAAATCTCCTAAATTGAAAAAATAAGCATAACAAGAATCTAAGTCCAGTTTAAAAACAGTGGCTAAGGACAGCAAAAAAAAAAAAAAAAAAAGAAAAAAACCACACACTTAAACTCACCTGAGAATTTCATGTAGACTGCTAGGGTCTCGATAGAATTGGTTAGGAATGTCCTATTCAAAATAAATGAACTGCTGTCACTCAAATGTATTCTCTCCAACAGATTGTTATGACACACTATGTTGCTATACACTATTTTTTCTTCCTAAGTATATTGTTTTCAAACAAACTTAAATGGTGCTAACACTGAAAATAAACAGGAGAGAAAAAAAAAAAAAAAAGCATTTCTTTATTATGGGGGGAAAAAAATAAACATAAAAAAATAAAAATCTTAAAGAAGATTGATGACTGTCCTCATTTCCTAATTGAGGAACCAGCTTTTTGGATTACATTTTGTGTTAGCCACAGTTTTATTCATATGGGGAGAAGAAGAGAGGAGAAACATTCAAGGTAGCATCCTCATTTAGGAAGAGTGTAGGATACTTGAGATATGAAAGTATCTATACTGGAAAGTGACTTTATGAACAAAAGTCATAGGAAAGTGCGGTTCTTAAGTTTTACAGCATTATTTGGCTAGAATTTCTAACTCAGCTATTCTGTTTCTTGAAAGTTGATATACGACTTCATCATCTTAATTTATAAAATTAAGATGACAGAAAAATGAAAAAGCAGATGGGAAAAGCTCAACAAATTCCTAAGTAAGTGAAAATCAAGTCTTCTCTTGGACCTCCTGTTATGACTTAAGAACTCTGAGTTCACACCTGTGCTCTCAAAACAAAACACTTAACATCACACCCTGTGAAAATCCGAAAACAAAACAAAACAAAAAAGTCAGAATAGTGAATTTCAAATGCTTTAATGATTGCATTAGTTTCCAGGAGTCTTCTATAACTTCTTGCATCCTCAAATAATAAGAATACAATAATTTTTTCCTTTCTCCTTAAAGCACATATCTATAGTTCTAGAAGGTGTCATAGAGAAACATGAGTATGATTTTTCAGTACTGCTTTGACTTTTTTTGATACTCTCTTATTTCTGTACATGAACCAGTGTCCAATTTCTGCCTGACAATTAGCTTATATAGTTTAACTATGCATAAGATGTGGTTTTAGCCTGCTATGTGGACTCAGAAATACAGACTTCCTCTGCAGTTGGCAAGTTTTTAGCAACTGTAGTCCACTAGATGGAGCAAGTTAGCCTGTCAGTATTAAAATAAGAGTTACTGTTTTCAGAACAAGATTTCAGAAGTTTTCACTTACTTCAATAAGAATAAGCTTTTTATCATTTTCTGAGGACTCCCCAAGCATCTGAAGTTTGTTATACTTATTTGCTCTTAAAAGAAAATCTTGAAAGAGAGCTGCTTGGGCCTGACTTGGATACGTATGAAAATTTGAGTCTGAAAAAGAAAACTAATTAAAAATATGTATCCTATTTTATGTCAAATACTATATAAAAACCCACAAGAAATAATATCCACCCTTGCAGTTTTCTGACAATAGCCATTAAACACCAGCAGCCAAATACTTTACAAATACATCATTATTTTTAAAGGGTAGACTACAACTGGGAATGAAATCAAAGACACACTGATCTATTTATTTTTATTTATCATTCACATGATTCCCATGTTATTACACAAACTTTCCAGCCTGAGAATCGCATATTGTTTTGGAGTCACTACTTTTAAAAAATTTAATCCTTCTTTCAGACAAAAGCAAAAATAGAAGATCCTCATCAAACACTATTTAGAAATCCTTACATACTTGTGGATTCATACATAACAGAGCCAAAAAAATACAGAATACAAAACCCACAAAAGTAGACGTGAAGAAAAAAAAAAAAACAAAAAAAAACCTTCCCAGGGCCAAAAATACTTTCTATGTCTTCTTTTGTAAAGTCTAAAGTTACTGGATTGGTCCATTCTTGCACCTGAATACCAAGATCTTTCACTAATATCTGTATAGTTGCAGTCTTTCCACAACCAGCTGGACCTGTTAACAGCAAAATAGAGCCACCCTGTAACAGGAAAAAATAAAAAAAAAAAAATTAAAAAAAATATATATATCCCAGGACAGATAAGTGAAGACTACAAGTTGAATGAAAACAAATATTTAATTTCTTTTGTACTTTCTGCAATAATAGTTTATTAAAAAAGTTAAAATTAAAAAATTTTAAAAAAGTAATTTGTGTTAACAATTCACCTGTTGAGTATTCTGAGAGAAAGGGCTAACTCAGAATGCTGAAAGCCCTGTTTCCCTTTTTTTTTTTTTAATGTATGCATTCAATTAATTGCTCATTCTTTAGACTACTAATATAGTATGCATTGAACTCAAGAATCCGGTCTAAAAACCACAATTTGATACTGTTAAACAATACTCTTGTAGAAGAATGCCTCTTACCATTCAGGCAGTTAACCCGTCCTATTACATCAGGTTAGTGTTACTGGAAATTTGCCAAGCTACTTAGTCCACGGGATGTAAAATTCAGTTAATAAGCACACATTGAACAGGTATGAATTGGCTGGATGCTACACAGTCCATTCAGACAATACTGCTGAACAAAGAACAGAATCTAACTCTGCTCCCCATAGTACTATAAATTCTAAAGAAATGTAGAAAAAGCTCTAATCTATGTTCTTAAGAGATTTCTTATGCCACAATACATGTAATTACTATAAGTTAATTTTTTTTCTGAAATGAGAAAAATTAAATCCAGCTTGTTATATATTGTTTTATACCTCTATTGGTTAATTTTAGCAAGATTACCTGCTTTGGTTTCCTCTGAAATATATGCATTTTTAGCCAGGCTTCAACTTCTTCAATTTTCTTCTTATGCACAGCAAGGTCATTCTAAAACCAGATGAAAATACATAAAATGCAGGTATACATATATACAGCTCTTGGTTTCTAAGACTGTAATGTTTTAATTCAAGAACAGAACATGCATTGACTGAAACATTAACTAATCAGTAAATGCAACAATTAAGCACAATCATTACAGCCTAACAACTGCTGTTGTAGAAAAAAACTAGTTTTCCACAGCCTGCAGGAGAGCAATAACAAGCCATTTATCATTCCTAAGGTAGCAACAATACAACTCTGTTTGATTTCGTATGTATGCTCTATAGCTGCTGTTGGAGCTTGCATTTTTTAGGCCATACCAACTTTAATACTACATAGGTTTTTGGAGCTTCTGTAGATTTTATGCAGTTTGCTTGCATTCTAGCAACTCAGTTCCACTACAGAGACAAGCTTTTAAAAAAATAAATACAAAACAGAAGTTACTGCACTAACTTATTCAAATCACTAAGCATTCAATTGAGATACTTAGCATGTGTGCTGATATATTTGAAACACAAAATGCAAAAGCTGCTCCCTGAGCAGAAATAACGAAACCAACTTAACTGTAGATTTGTGTTCCTTCTCCTTTAAACCTTGAGCTACTAGAGTAACCTCTGGGCATATTGGGGTGCTCAAGATGACACATAAGCAAGACAGAAACAGCACACATTACAGTTAGTCCAGTGAGAGTTGAATTAGCTGCTGTTAAATAACTTGCAAGACAAGTTCTGTCATCTCTCCTTCAATTAGTGCACTAACTTGCAGTTCTCTCCTTGATTTTCATGCACTTGCAGTTTTCAGATGTGGCTGAAATTTGACAGCTTTTGACAATAGTTCAGCAGTGGATGGACTGGAAGCAAGATCCTAGTAGCATTATTTCTTCAGGAAATCAGATAAAAGTGCATTTTCTATGCATAGCTATATTGTTAACACCAATAAATCTAGTATCAATATATTACTCAGTAAAACTAATAATTTATCTGACCAATAAAATGAAATATTTTTAGAAACAGAGTTAGTCAGAATATGAAAGAAAAAAACAACATGCTCATGTTGCAATGGCATCTTATTGTTACATTACCACTTGGAATAGTTCTCATACCTGAGTTTCAGGTTTGTATTTATCTACCCATGGTTCATCTTGAGATCGGCTTTGATTTTGCCTGGATCGGCTACCGGATGAGTCTATTGACGATGACTTTGCCCTTTTCCTAGGCAGATCCTTGTTCTTGCTACTTGTTGGCAAAGACGACAGGGCTTGCTTCTTCTGGAGGCAGCTTCTCCCAGCGCCTCCTTCTACTGCCTTCCCAGGGACTGTGCTAGAAGAAGTATTTGTGTTTCCAAAGAAGTCATCAAATGAATGTGCCAACCAACTCGTTACCTGGCCAAAAAGCAAACACAAGAAAAGTTTTCTGTTAATGCAGCACTTGAATCTCTTTTTAAATTTATGCGAACTTATTTATATGGTTTTCATATTATGGCCAAGTTAATGTTCTCTCTCTCTCTCTCTCTCTCTCTCTCTCTCTCTCA
>JAYECN010514085.1:394-13496 GCA_035222435.1 Microcambeva ribeirae
GAGGAGAACCTTTTCATGCTTTACTTTTACTTATACGATAACTCGGGTTTATCCAAATTTAGAGAACTCATAGCCAGTCCATTACTGTGGTTTGCTATGGAAGCTCTAGTGGTTTTACACAACCAAAAGTGGTTGAAATTAGTCCCCCCCAGCAATAACTACTGCCCATAACACTCACTTTCAGCAAGGTGAGAATCGGAAGTCAGAGATAAGCAGCCTCGGAGACAGAGCTTCTGTTTTAGCTAAGTGAATGTCTAATGGTGCTAAACAAACAACAAACAAAAAGACCTAACCCTAGCAACAGGGATATTGCAAAGATTTGCTACCTCTTAATCAATATCACACAGCAAAACCAGACGTTAACTTCTTCTCAGTGTTTCCAAGAGCTTATCACAGTGACCAAAATGCAAAAAAAAGCATCTGCTAATGGCAAATGGTCCACATATGAAAAATAAAAAAGGGAAAAATGGAAACTCCAAGGCTGCATATATTGAAATGATTTCTTTGTTATTTCTCTCACTACCCACAATTCTACTAAATCATCATTCATATGTTCTTACTTATTTTTCCTTTTTTGTTGTTTTTTTTTCAGTAATGAAATTCCATCTACTTTGAATTTTCAATAGTAGCTCACAAATTTCAATTGCAAGACCCGATTATATTGTCTTAGGATGAAAAAGAATTGAGATGTTTTGTTCTGAAAAAAAATGCACAAGTACAAACCCTTGCTGTACATTTCTGAATACAGACTATAAGAGCCTGAAAAAGAACTTAAGTCCAAAGTTTTATCAGTAACATTACAGCAACAGTTGAAATTTCATGTTAAACCCACTATATTGCTGCAGCAATTTGCTCATTCTGTTTCTAGCCCCTGCCTAAATACTACTAATTACTTAAAATAAATACTTACAATGACCTGGGACATTTTTTTCCCTGGGCTATCCTTCCTCTGATTTTTACAGCAATTATTTTCTATATCTGCTGCTGTGGGAACACTGGCATAAACAATTACAACATGGAATGGCAAAGTAGGTAGAAATTGATAAATGGAAGCAAGAATTACAGCCATATAAAATGTTCAGGGAGTGGGGCAACCTACAAAAGAAGAGCCATTCTCAGAAATGTCACGTAAATTATAGAAAAAAAGACCCTAAAATAAGAAGCTCACAATTGACGATGTTAAGTAATAGGCTCTTTGTTGCTTTAATTTCATCTTTAATTACTTTATTTTCTTTATTCAACAGACAAATTAGGGCAATATTCAAATGCACCATTGCATTTCTGCCAGTCTATCTAATAAATGGTAATAGCGATTTTATCTGAAATTATTAACCAAATATGGCAAATTTGTCTTTTTTTTTGCAAAGAATAGATTTGCGATTTTTTTCCCCCAAGACTAATAATATCCATTATTTGCCGTAATTCTCTTGCAGGCTTTCTTCTTTTTTCAGATCACACTATGATAGAAACATCTTTTCTACTGGAAAACACTTATTAGTTGAAACCTGGATGTGAACTAACAAAAGGATACTATTCCTTCTTATTTTACTACTATTCTTACAGTTGCAACCCATTATCCACTCATATTTAGAGTATCTATCAGTGGCATTACATCTACTCCCAAACAGAATGGTTAGGGTTTGGGTTTAAAAGTTGGTGGGTGGACTATCACTTATCCACTGTTCCTCAGCAGAACTGGACCACAAAAATATGCCTGTGAACCTTTAGGTTTTTAGGCTTGCTGAAGATATTCAATTATTTAAAATTCCAATTTAATTTTTTGACGACATATAGACAGAGCAAATCTTCAGAGAGACCCCGCTTCATTTAGTTCTTTAAATTAGTATTGGGACCCTAATGTTTTCATTGTTTGGACTTTAATCTGCTGATTACTTTGCTGATGCAGGTTTATTAATGGATGGGCTCAGTGCTCCCAATTAATGATTTTAATTATTGACTCCTTGGGGTATTTTTTTTTTTTTCCCTTGTCTTTTTATAGTTGATGGGCACAAAAAAAAAAAAATCAAAAAAAATCCAGCTCTTCCGCCCTCGGTGATGCCCTCGCAACGGGCACCTCACGGGCACCGTTTATTGTCTCCTCTCTTCTCCGTGCGATATGGAGCTCTTGTCTTGGACACAAGAGCTCCAGCGCGGCTGCGCGCTGGGCGCCAGGCAGGCAGGGAATTCCGCGTCCCCATTCCACGGCTCAGAGCAACGTCCTCCTTCCACACGGTGGTAGCCAGGCGGCGTATCTGATATTTAAATTTAAGCACGTGGAATTATCGCTGCTTTCAGATGAGCCCTTCCTTCACATGCCTGATTTTTTCATAGCGTCTGAGGTTATCTGAGGTTTTCTTTTACCCAACATTTTCCAGTGTTTCAGTCACATCCGTATCAACCGAGACTTCTGCGTAAACTCCGGATTAGGCACTCCCAAATTATCTAGCTGCAGAGCTGGCAACAAATGACTTCTGAAGTAAGTCCAGCTGACCTTTACCTCTCCTGCCTGAAGTAAAATTAGTTCCACTCATAGCAAAAAATACAAAACATAAAAATAATAAAAATATACAGACCTCAACATTTCCAGCCTAGTTTTGCTGTTTTGGAGGGAGGGAAGGAAACGCAACCTCACTAGAAGCCGTGCTCTTAAAGTGATATTGCTTGACAAGAACGTAGGCAACCTCTGCGTTTCTTTTCCTATCCTCTCTCATTTTTTGCAGCATGGAAATATAATCCGTGCTTTGTCATGCTGATCTCCTATTTTGTTTAGGCTAAGACTAAAAAAGTAGTGACAGACTGACCAGCTAATCATACTCAAGTTAGTACCTCAGGCAAATGCCTTATTAAGTCCAGATATAAGTATTAATTAATTCAACAATGTTAACATACAGGCGCTTAAGAACTATCCTCAGGACACATCACTATATTAAGCACACTAAAAATAGCTCTGAAAGAATAGAACAATGAGGAGCCAAGTATCTTTATGAGAAACACTCCTTACTGCGTACGATTTAAAAGCAAACTTCATCTTGCATAAATGAGCTTTACCAAAGACGAACACCACAAAGCAGCACAGCCGTCTTGCACACTGTGGACGAAGGAAACGTCCTAGGGCTCTGGGTGCGGGACCCTAGGGTCTCCGGCCACAACCTCAGGCTTCTGTGAACCACTGAACGTGCGGAACATCGGCCAGGGAGCCCTGGCGCAGAGGAGCCGTGCGAGGTTTTTCCCCTTGCATTTTCCCCAATAAAATTCCAGAGGAACTTGTTTAAAATGACTTAGCTGTTATCACTGAGCACCAAGTACGGCCCTAGGAACCTGCAGAAGTTACTTACTGCTTAGGATTGTTTCCTATGGTTGAGAAACTCAAAACCAGAAGATGTCAAGTTACACAGTTCATTAAATGAAGATGAATCTAAGGTGCAGTTTTACAGACTTCCTTTAGCCGAAGCAAGCCAGAGCAAACCAAGAGCACCAGGGAAAGCAGTAAGGCTGCAAATACATCACCTGTGCCGCAAGATTCTTCTCACAGAGTGCAAAACATCCTTCAGTAAGGAGGATGTCAAACCATGGCTCATATCCCACTAGGAACTCTGCTAAAATCTTATTGTTAAAGAGTTTCCCCACAAGAGGCGACTTAAGAGATTTGTGACTCGCACATGGTTATTTCGGTGAATGGCTATGTAAGAACTGAAGTCTTGGAAAACTAGAAAGCATCAGAAGATAAAGTTGTGATGCTTCTCAAAGAATAATGACGACTAGAACAAGAAACATCTCAATCTGCCCCCCAAGCCTGGTACACTCTCCAGTGGCAGAACAGCTGCCATAAAAGTCCATGTAAACAAAACTACCATAATTCAGCAGCAGTTTATGAGAAACTGAAGCACAACCTCATCTGAAGGAAACACAGCAGTTTTCAGACAGTGCATTTATTCAATGGGGGCTTTACAATACTGAGTCCAGGAACTCCGCATGGCACAGAGAATTCAGAGAATATCTGCATGGCACATATTAAGTTAACAAAACACAAGCAAGTGACAGGTCTCAAATGGCAATTAATTAGAAAAATCACTACCAACATTTGCTTGTAGCAGGAGCTGTTAGTACTGTCCTACTCAGTGTTTCTATTAAAAACCATCAAGGAAGTTGCATCATCCCCAAGCTGAGCCTAAAGATGTCAGAAAGACTGAGAAAAAACATTAAGTAATGAACAGGAAAAGGGAGCGTTACACAGCGTCCTCCGTAATGCGCAGTACGCCACACTTGACTAAGTAATCATTTCAAAAAACATATCCAAAACCTGTAGTTAGAAACAAAGGGCAAGCGTGGAGAATGCCAGAATGGAAAGAATTAAAAACTAAGAATAATCAGCCCAGTGCGGGTCTTTGTGGAACACAGGGGCTAAAGGAACACATATAAACAGAAGCTGGGAGTTACCTCACTGGACATGAAATGCTATGGATAGAGCAAGACCTAACTCTGGCACCAGCACAACCTGGAGGGTGTTGGCAGTCGGCCTTCTCCCCCTTGCCACAGTCCCTTCTGGTAACATAAGCCATGAATCCCTGTAAAAATTTCCATAGCTCCAAACCCAGATTAGCTTCCTGTGAAAGGAAAGCCAAACAAAAGGAGGAAACTGCCTTCAGCAGGCAGTTGTTAATCTCCCACCTTGAATTTTGGTAGTTCAAAAAAAAACCTTTAGTTTCTATCTACTATTAAACCCAAAAGAGAGACCTTGTCTAGTAACTCAGCTTTTCGTAACAGCAAATTACACTGTTTTTCCAAACAAAAAGGGTCTCCAGAAGTTGTCATAGCAAAGAATATGGATTCCTACAGAAGAATTTCTGAACAAAATTTCTGAAAAGTCACGACATAAGATGTAGAGGTCTGGAAAGTGTGGACATTATCAAAGCAGCAGAAATAAATAAAAACAAAAACCTAGAAGAGAGGGCTACCCTGGAGGTAATACATATTCAACTGACAAGATTTTATCAGATACCAGATTATACCTTGTATACATCAGATTTTCCATGAGGTCTAGAAGCTCCCAACAATGCATATTCCACTAGGGTATATGCGACTAAACACATATTTATCAAACATATGGACCTTCTGCTTTTTCTAAACTACTTACATGTACATTTACCAAATCACGAGAAGTCTCACCGGATCAAGAATATTTATGGAGAAAAGGGTTAACAGTTTTAAGAGTACCACAGTGAGACCATAACACCGTCTTCCCAGTATTGTCAGCACTGCTACTACCCATAAGGGGAATTCAGCAGTACCAACATGGACATTTAAGGAATATGAATACAGAGAAAAGAGGGGGTGGGAGGGGGGGGGAAAAAAAAAAAAAAAAAAACTAATATTAAGCTACTGAGCTTATTCTACTAATGTTAAGGCGCTAGGCAACGAACGAGGCAGGCAGCCCCACGCGCACCATCTGCAGATGGAGGCATCGCTCAAACATTCCTCTCTTAAGCTCCTTAAAGGAAGTAACCGATAAACACGAGCAAAATATCAACAGGAACAGTAAAGCAACGCAAGGGAGATCGGGTACTATCAAAGATGAATATTTATCTAGCAGATCCAGCTCTAATAAGACTTAAAATTGTCTGTGGCAGAAAAAGGGAGAGAACTATGAGCTAGTTCAGTTAGATTGCTTCCTAGCATGGATGCTGCTGAGCTCAAAGGGTTACAAACCCTGACTGCACTGGTTTGTTCTTCAAATTTTGATGGCACATTTCAGACTTCTAAATTTCTTTAACAGATAAATTTCTGCTGTCCACGTATTCTCACTGCAGCTGAAGCAACACTTACTTGCCTGGCTCTATAGAAGCCCAGTGCTGATCTTTCACCCCCCTCCAAGCCCATGCAACTGAACCTCTGAATCACAGTTTGCCCAAGAGCTAAAGATCAAGATCAGCCACCTGACAAGCTACTCTTCTCTGTTGACGCTAAGATTCTGGAAACCTCTTATCTGCAAAGAATTTATCCTAAATGCTTTACAGAGATATTAGCAAACAGTTACAAAACACCTTACTGCACTGGTTCCCAAAAGGTTCAAATAGCACAAACCTGTCCCATTTCATATTCTTGATCTTCAAATCTGGGCCTCTCTTAGCAGCCAAGGAAAGAAAATGCTTGACCCAAAAAACTGCCCCTATCTTTTTAAACTGAGGAGAGATGCTTGCAAAAGTTGGCTATGCCTGAAGACACGCGCAGAATTTTAAGTATCTTGTTTCTTGGATAAGGAGAGGTGATCAGCTGTCAGCTTCCAAAGAACATTTCAAAGTTTGGCTAAGAAAGTCCCTGAAGAGATACTCATTTTTAAAGGGAAGTAAATGTAACAATATCTGAGTATCAGGTGTGCTGACCTGAACAAAAGTGCCCTTCCTTCCACAGCAAGAGGCCGCTAAATGGGTTGATAACTGAAGGAAGCCCTGAACCCAGAGAAAATAAAATTAATAAATAAATAGAAGACCACACGGGGGGGGAAAAAAAAGGTAAACAAGCTTTTAGCTATTTTAGCTAGCAAGCTTCCATAAGCTTTTCAAAGACTGTGGGACATGGACTCTATTTTCCCCTTTGCCCACGGAACCTGCAAATTCATCTATCATTCGGACAGCACCCTTGCAGCTCTGAGTGCATGTACAGCTGGACACCGCAGACATTAATCATCTGAAAGACTTTTAGGGACGATTTTTGGCTTTTCTTTCAGGGTGCCCCTTGCTAATACGTTTCTTTCTCAGACAGAAGCAAAATGTTTTCAATTACTGCAAGCTCTGCTTTGGCTTCAGGTTCCTTGGAGACAAGTTCTGCTGGAGAGAGTGGTGTCCTGTTCTCCTAGCAGAGATTCTCGAGATACTTTGCACTTGCCACTGAAGTCAAAATAGGAACCTTTCAGGAGGCAGAGGAAAGGAAGACAGACCCAAGTGACTGTTCTTTTTACCTGATTAGGTTCCCTTACAGAGTAATTTTGGCTTCGCTGCTGACTAAATGCACTATAATGCTAGATGAGGGAGTACATACAAATGATCCAAAGGGCCCAATGGCAGATGGAGTATACCAACTTCCCTGATAAGGTCATTAGTCTGCTTAAAAGTTGCACTTTTTCTTCAACAACTACCAAATAAAGTGCAAGGGAAACAACAACTTGAAAGGCCTGAAAAAAATGATGTTGAGGTTAAAAAAGAAAAATCCACTATTTTTGTATTTTTGTTGATATTACAGCACAGAAGTTCCTCAATAAAATTCAGTATCAATTCTTTTGGCTTGATATATTAGGAAGAAGCTTCTACATACAAAGACTATTTTTGGTAGAAAGAAAGAAACACCATTAGAAGAGCTGCAAGAATTATTGAAGGCCTGGGAAAAACTGCCATCTGTTGAGACCTATGAAGTTCAAACACAGTTACTTATTTCAGAAAAACTGAACAGGTGATTTGCTCATAGTTTAAAAATTCAAATAAGAAGCAGATTTCTGATAACAGACAACTCTTTCATCCAGCAAAAATAGAGAATCTTGAGGCCTAGACAAGTTCAACCTAGAAACAGGCATTGGTTTTAAGGCTCTAAGAGATGTTGATTGATGATGAACCACTCATGTTGAGTTGATGAACCACCAAGACAATGTACCTCAGATTTGTCTGGTTACCCATCTCTTTCTTGGGCTCACTATATCAATACCTTTCCAGAGATAGGTCACAATAGGTAAATGACAGATTTTTAAATAAAACAGATTAGAATCTACATCTCTATAAATTAATGTATTTACTCTTTAACATCCTAACAGATGTGTCACAGTGGATCTTCAGAACAAAAATTGGGGAAGCTAAAATTTAAGATTTCAAGCTCAACACAGCAATTCACATGCACAAAAGTTAGATTGACTGACCATGCAAGAAGCTTTCCAAAGGATGGAAAACTATTCCAAGTCTGCAGTTAGCAGACCAGTTTTGCACATTATATTTTGATTCCTGTAGCACATCTTCAAAAGAGCAGGTATCACACTAGCAAGTTTAGTAATAATTTTAAAGAAAAACTATATTATTTTAGGGATTAAAAAAAAAAAAAAAAACTGTAATTATAAATAACCAAGGAAATCCTAGGACGTGTAAACCTAATATTCTTTCAATGCATACCCACCCTCCTACTTCTCCTCCTCTGAAAGAAAGGAACTATTCCATTTAATAACCGATTCTTTCAGTAAATAAACAAACAAGGAAACAAACTCTTAAGGCAGGACTGGGAATGAATCCAGAATTGCAGATGATCTACATACATTTCTAAATGCCTTATTAAAGACTTTATTCAAGGTCTATCCAATGAAGTTTAATGCAATGCATTTTACAGCAAAGGACTTCTGATATTTCAGATGCAAAGTAATAGCAACACTTCTTTTTCATATTAAAGACTATGAAATATAAAACACTTGTAAGCCATCTGCACAAAAACAAAATATGCCTTTTTACAAAGAATATTTTTGAATGTTAAATATTTCTCTGCAAACTCCCATCAATCCCAACAGTTTTTTTGTTTTTCTTTTGTTTTGTTTTGTTTTTAAATCATCAGTAAACGTTCCCTGGGGCAAAGCTCACGTACGAACTACAGAACGTCTCCTGCACTACCCCTTCTGCGAATCGAGCTTTTAGATGCTCGCAACACTCTGGCATCGAGACGTTCTTATGACTCTGAATTATTTATTCATCCATCTTTGTGCAACTTCCCCAACGCCGACGGGGCCCAAGACGATTTCAGCTATTTGATGTTACATCTTCTCGAGTGGCTAAAGAGGCTATAAAGCACCCCATTGCTTAAGCCTGCCATCGCTCTTCCATTAGCGGTAAAGACCTCTCTATTCAAACTGCTAAGTAAATCCCCAGAGAGCCCGGGGACTGTTTCATGCTTGAAAGCAACTGTTAAGAATTTGACAACAACCAAACTGTTCCTATTTAATCCTTCTCCCAAGGTAAAAAGAATTATAGGTAAACATATGCCTTCATTATTTGCTTTGCTGCATTTCAATACTCAATCCCACACAAAATTGCCAGCCAAGGATTTAACGCAATCACTTCTGTATTTCAGAGCTACTGCTTTTACAGAATGGAAAAAGCTTAATAAGGGCTATAGAGTTGGTTAGCAAACAACTCTATTTTCTATAACTCACACTAGAGATTTTGCAGAGGTAGCTTTAATAATGCAAAGGGTCTTCTTCCAAGTTGGGATTTTAAGGTAGGCCAAAACAGCTGTTAATTCATTCTTTCTGGCAATAAATATTTTTTCTATTTAATTAAGAGAAACAAAATTGGTCTATTACAAGATAGAGCCACTCTAGTCTTACTACATATATAGATCGACATAAGCCTTCTTTTGAGTTAGTAATATATTAACCAATACAATATTGAGGAAAGCATCCTTAGGTAGACTCTGGAAGACATTAAAATTAAAATCTCACGCCTTTTAATTCACACATGAAAGAAATCGGAAGTTTCTCAAGAGCCTGGCACTTTGTTACTCTTAGGGATGTATGCAACATCCCTTTCGTACGCTCAGCCTGAATATTTGCTGCCTAGTCCGTACTCCTTGTGAAGGAACAGGAACCAAGATAAACAGATAATGCCAGAAAATAAACACAGAGCAGCGTTGGGGGCAGCAGGCATTAAGTGGCAGGAGGAGCCCGGGCATCCTGAAGAGGCAATTCCAGTAAAAATCTGTTGTAGTGTGGGCAGCTGCATCATCACAGCCCCTTCAGTCATAAAAATGAACACGAGCAGTTAAGACACTTGCATAATTATCGTAGGGCAAATTATTCTATTTAAAGGAAAAGTAATGCTCCTTCCTAACTGTTAATTATGAAGAAAGGGCACCTTTGCAGTTGCAAACTTTGAAAGCCACAGCTTTGCCTACCATTCAATCAGGCTTTCCTTTTTTTTCCTCCCAGACAATCACATCTTAAAACTTCCCATTCTTTTCATAAATATCAAAATAATAAATTTCTTCCCTGTTCTGCGCTGTGTAAGGAAAAGGGCAGGGAACAGGCTTTATATCACTTCCAAGTTCTTATGTGGTGCCTGGTCTCTACCAGTGTCCTAATTGTGCTTAGCAATCCTAAAGCACTGAGGATTAAAAGTCAGTACCTTAACAGTCATTACTCTTTCTGTGTGTCAACTCTTTGCAAAGTTCTAAACAATCTGGCATTAAAAATATAATTCCTTTCATCCTCTGTAACACCTGCTTTAGCCTATGCTTCCTCTGTGATGACACCTGAGTACAGCAATGCTTTAACCAGCTCCCTGTTGAAGAGTACAAGCATAAATAGTTATATATCACCTCATCCACATGCATGAAGAACCCCAAATGAAGACTTAAGTGAATTGCTGCTTAGGTAAATATTTTGAGATTTCTTCAATATACTTCCTATTTTCTAAGTTTCTCGTTATTCTCCATGAGTATTGCTGCTCTGGTGAAGAGTGTGCTTCTTAGTGGGACGTTTTACTTCTACGGAAAAGAACTGCAAACTAAGTTGAAAAGGACAATAAACAGAATAAAAGAGTAAAGTCCTTCATGCAAAAAGAGAGGGAAAAGAGGCTACTCATGGAGAGAAGTTGAGCTTTCTTAGATACACCTGCAAGGTATTTTACATTTGCACATATTCAAAGTCCATACTGTATTATCTGTATCTAAAAATAATTGCTAAAACATTGCATAGTATCATTAAGTGCTTCTCACATGCTCATTAGTTGGCGTGAGAAGTCAAAGATACCGCTATGAACAAATATAAACAATCGCCTGTCCACTGGGTTTTTGAAGCTCTATGACAGCTACCACTAGACCAAGATTTCTGCTATATTGTAAATACGAACTACAACTCACAAGACCAGCAGCTCACTCGCCTGATTTTTCGGAAGCAAAGCAGACGTATTCAGTATTTTGTCCTTTGTATTTTCTGGCCTTGTCCTTCGTTTTCACGTTTTCGGCTCTCCTAGGCCAAAAGCACCTACTGCTCTGTCTGCCCAGCACAACCACAAGGCCGGTTTGGCTCTCAAGCACTGACTAGCTACTCACAATGAATGGTAACTTTGCTTGCTTTATACAGGTTTCCACCCTTCTTTTTCCTAATGTTTAAGTACAGCACTCCTAAACAGTAATCAAGTGCTCCACTACACTACAAGCTTCATTGTATGGGCAAGAAAGCCGAGAGCTCGAAGTGCATGCATCATGTATCTCCCTCCTAAAAAATTCACGACTACATGAGACACAACTCATTTACATTCAAGCCCCCTCACCCTGTACGTTCCTTTCTATAATTATGATATTGTATAGTCCACAAACAGCCTAAGCACTAAATGATACACTGCGGCTGTTGCTACGGCAGCGGCGCATTTCCACGGGTGACATCTAGCCAGCGTCCCACCCTTAGAAATTATCAATAATTAAGCTGCTGTTCCATTAAGGCTGCCACAGCTACAATCTTTTATTTGTTACGAAAACTTCATGTAAAATAAAATGCACACGTCCAGATGGTAAAGACAGCAAATACTTCTTAGCCTTCAGAACATGCAACAGCATCCTTTTTTTTTTTCCTTGAAAGTGCTGCAGCAACTGTGGCCACTCACACAAAGTACTCGGAAAAGAAACAAAACCACAAACCCCTTCAACAGAACTGCTTTATGACCAGTGTCTTTGCTAACCATAAGGCTTTATTTGAATTAGTCACATTGTAGGTATTTCTAAGAGTAAAAGTAGGGAAAAGATTTCAGACCGAAGTTAAAACCGTCCTGAACTAAGTACTATCCTAACACGGTGTACATTTACATATAAGCACAATTTGATTATAATTAATACCAGTAGTGCATAGCTAAGCTACACAATTCCAGAGCTTTTTTGCAGAGATGTAGCTGTTTCTTCTGTGTACAATTTTTTTGGAAGAGAAACATCCTTTCAGTAAGTTGTATATCAAGGAGTGTATGCAACATACACTTAATGTACGCCAACACAGAAGTACAAAACCTATGGTAAATTATTAATAGCAGTCTGACTGATTTTATTAGAACTTACTGTGGTTACGTTAATAAAGAATGAATGGCAAATTAGTAATTCAAACTAGCTGCATTACAAGGCAATGATATTTAGCATGATAATTTAAATGAGACTGGTAAAAATCCATTTAGATACAAAACTATTTGCACAAGAGGTGTCATAACCGATATCAAACTCACCTAATTAGATCAAAATTTAAGCTAATTTTCCTGCTATCTCAAGAGATGACTCCTACACACAGATCAGCATTCCAGAGTCTATCATGTAGTACTGGTTGACAGGATTTTTTAAAGTCCTGAAACTTTCTATTAAGAATTGCTTCGAGAATGTTTATTTAACATAATCTTCCACTAAGCAGAAAATGCCTGCTAAATGGGGAAACACATGATAAATTTATTATAAACATCTTTTTATTTTCTCTGTGTTTATGTGTGAGCATATTGCATATTACTTGACTTTCTTCCTAGCTATTTTTAAAAAGGGCTACCCAGAACTGCTAGGACACTTCTCTCATATAAGTCCAATAAAACATAATACGGATATCAACTACAGGACATGGATAAATTCAGCATAAAAGTATACCCAGCCCTTCTCTAGTACCTACCAAACTAAAGTCTTACAGTAAGCAATTCCTCGAACAGAATTACACAGCAGGGTTATGGTTTCCTTTCGAATTCTGCACATCTTCAACATACCAAAGACGAGAAATCCATTTTGCTTTTCGTGAGCAACATGGTTAACTCCGGCCAACTACAACTTGGCTTTGCGGTGGAACGCGTGAAGTTGGAATATTGGAATAAGGAAGGCAGGAGAGAAGCTTAAAGGGTTATGGACTGCTGCCAAAATGGAGATTGAGGCTGCTTGAAAAAAGTATCCCTTAAAAACCGTCCTGTCTTTGACTTTTGAGTCACCACATCACACCCGCAAATTGACACTGCAGTCCCCATCCCACGCTTCCCACTGAACTGAATTAATCCTTTTACATTGCCTTCCATTTATGTATGTAAATACTATACTAAAAAAAAAAAAAAAAAAAAAAAAAAAATTTTTACAGGGG
>JAYECN010514092.1:0-13496 GCA_035222435.1 Microcambeva ribeirae
AGAGAGGGATCAGGTCTCCCCTGAACCTCCTCCTGTCCCCACTAAACAGCCCCAGCTCCCTCAGCCGCTCCTGGTAAGGTCTGAGCTCCAGCCCCTCCACCAGCTTCGCTGCCCTTCTCTGGACAAACTCCGGCACCTCCATGTCCTTCTCGCAGTGAGGGGCCCAAAACTGAACACAGGATTCGAGGGGCGGCCTCAGCAGCGCCGAGCACAGGGGGACCATCCCTTCCCTGCTCCTGCTGGCTACACTGTTCCTGGTACAACCCAGGCTGCCTCGGTCACCTGGGCACGCTGCTGGCTCATGTTCAGCTGGCTGTCGAACACTCATTCCACCTTAGCTTACAACTAGGTTTGGTGTTATATGAACTAGCAAAGAATGTTCTCACCCCAAATCATGTGCTGGTGGACAGCAAAGTGCACTGATCCTCTTCAAGTGATTTAAACAGTTCCTGCCCAATGAAGTAGTCAGCTGCAATCTTCTCTGGCATTTCCTCTGTATGGCAATGGGCTGGGAGCTGTGCTACAGCTGGTTCCTGCATTTCAGCTGATGGGCAGCAACTTCTTAAAACTCTTGAATGTGGTCACGTACATTCATCCACTCAAGGCCCCGGGGAAGTCTTCAGTAAGCTTGATTGAATGTGCTGTGCTGCAGGCAGAGAGGAACTATTTCAGCTGCATTTGATACTCACGTTGAGGGAGCCCAAGGTGTGAATATTTCATTTTTAATGAACCATTGCCTCCACTATCGGTTATGTTTAAGCAGCTCTAGGAAGCACAAGCTCAGATACAGCAGTTCAGCTTCTGTTCCTTGCATATACAGTTATACCAACATGTGCACATGGGGAGGCACCTCTGTCTCATCACCCCTTTCATCCTTAGGTAACCATTCCTCCAGTGCAGAGCTTGTGCATGTTAACCACAAAGACACAACATTATGCATGTTTCTTTACTATGATGATTTTAATGCAATCAAGTGATGATATAGCCTTTCAGCAGGTGCAAAACAGAATAAAGCACTTCATGCATCTGTGGTTTGCTCATGCTCCCTGTGCGACTGAGAACGCCATGTGCAGTGTGGGGCTCGTAGCAAGAGCACGTACCAGGAGTTTGTAGCATGTCTCCAGAAGAGCCTTGGAGGCAGGACTAGCCTGGCAGCCACGTACAGGAGGTCTCACTAGAGTCAGAGGGGGATTTGGGCTGGGAAGCCTTGGGACAACCGCACTGTTGGAACTGGAAATGGTAAGAAGGGCCCGAGTCAAGCAAGACCAGTATCTTCGGTTGCTCTTGGCATGAGCGTGCCCGTATCCCTCCAGAGCCAAAGCGAGGGCTGTTTGCAGCCAGGCATTTGCCTATCCTTCTCTTCAGCTGGTATCACCATCCTCCCCCACCTACCAGGCACGTGGCGCAGCTGGAAGTGCTTTGCTCCTGTGAAAAGCTGTGATGCATCCTTTGCAGCCAAGCATCCTCCGAGGAGGCCAAGAAAGAGCTCGTGCTGCCCAAAGCAGTCCTGGGGAGAGGGGCAAGGCGACTGGGCAGAGAGATCCCATGACCTGCTGGGATAGTAGTGTGCGTGCACTGAATCCGTGGGTCCTCAGCTGACTGCTGCTCTGAGAGAGGCAGTGAATGGGAAGGGTCCTTGGGAAGGGAGGAGAAGGGCCCCTACCCCAGGGAATGGCCATGCCTGGTGAGGACACATAAGATGCTGGAGGGCCCTTGAGCTGAGACCCTGCAGTTTAGGAGGAGGCCGAGGGACAGCAGGGAGGAGCTGGAGGCTGATGCACAGCCAAGCCTCCTCTGCAGCACTCAGGACTTCCTAGAAAGCAGTGAGGAAGTTGCAGATTGCAGTAAATTCCTGGTAGGACAGCCCCAGATGTCAGGCAGAAAAGCAGGGTCACACAGGGGAAGGGAATTGTTCCAATGACAAAACCACGTTCCTGAAGGAAAATTCCCTGGCATGGAACCAAACCCACAATGCAAGTAAGTGCAAGAGCAGCACCATCGTTAAAATAATGTGGGTGCTTCCTCCATGTGGAGACTTTGGCCTTCTTGTCTAGACAGATCAAGAGTACCAAGTGTAACAGCAGAACTGCCACAATTACAGGCCATGGCAATAAGACAGATGCTCAGCCACCAAAACAGATGTGTTTTTGTTCCTGTGCATCTGCAGTATGGCACTAAGATACTCTCATCTAATATTTCTCTGGTATGGGATATGTTCCCATCTACTGGAAGCATTTGTCTGATGGTGCGGATTACGATAAATGGTTTTAGCAGCTCTCTGTCCATCTGTGAGATGGAGACAATACCACTTTGCCACTTGGGTGAGTCACTGTGCTGTCCTTAAATCAATGAGCTTTCTAGAGGCCAGAAAGCAGAACAGTAAAGCTGCTGAACAGCAGTCCACCCATTCCTACTGGGGATTTTTTTATCTAGCAGGATATCCAGTGTATCCACCACTGAGACTGAGCAGAGTCTGGCCAAGAGTGCAAGTCCTGAGCAGGTCTCTGCCTCAGCAAGACCAACAATGTCCTTCAGCCATCAAGAACGGGGTCTTGGACTAGACATGAGAGGGAAAGAGCAGGGGGTCAAGGTCCTACGCCAGCCTCAACGTTGTTTCTTTGAATGGGGAGAGGGACCAGTCAGTGTTGCACTACACATAGTGAGCTCCTAACAGCTTTGTGGTGCACCAGGTTTTACAGGTCCTCATGAAAAGGGGCCTCAAGGGTCAGTAATTGCTGATAGGCCTGAAACAGAGCTAGCGAGCTCTTCAGTAATGCAGATCAGAAGGCTGCAGAGGCAGCTAGGCTGTGCTGCGGGCATGGTCAGGCTCCTGGATCTTCTTCTTAAAATCTGCACGGCGTTATCGGCCAGAGGAAATCAAAATCATTTCCTCCTCCTGGCCCTGGCCCCTTGCAGAAGGCAACCCAGGGACCTCTCTGTCAGATTGAAACAGTATTTTTATAAACAGCCCCATTAATCATGACAAGGACGATGACTCCATTCCAGGGGGAGAAACTGCAGAGCCAAGCAGCACCGACTGAAAACATTCCCACTCTCTGGAAGACTGAGAATACCTATAAATAGAAATTTGGATATATTTTTAACAGACACTGCGGTCGTAACTGTCAATTCACAAAAGAGTATCTGTTGTGAGACCTAGTGTGCTATTTCTGCTAATTGGCACCAGGGATTTGCAAATAATAGCATGGGGTGACACCTGAGAGCCTTTCAAAATACAGAGCTTCTTCGTTTCTCTGGAATCCTGCCCCCGATACTGAGAAATTCTCTTGTCTGGAAGAAAGGAGATATCCATTTGCCAAAGGAAAAGAATCTTAACAACAAGCCTATTATACAAGGAAACCATCCACAGGCAAACTGTGATCATCTAGGTTTACAAGTAGCTTTCTCATTCATCTGCCTGGGCTCTGGGACAAAAATCACAGAGTGTGAGTGTTATTTACAGGATGTGCCTCGTGGGGTTCTTCTTTCACATCTTGCCTTTGAAGACACATAATACACAATAAATCCTCTGCTTTCCACCAGCACTTCTGCCTCCAAGAGTAGGCTGAAGTCTGGCCAACTGGAATGAACAGTAGTACCCAGCTAGCAAAGCTTAGAACCGATGGATCCATGAAAATCTAAAAAGCTTATCTGTCCACAGCAGCACCCTGGCCAGTTTTGGGGAGAACCACTAGGGCTGTAGCTCCCAAGATTAGATATGGAACATAGTTCTTATATTTACTGATGAATACATCAGTGCTGGGGGTTGAATTTTGCCCACTTGCATTGCCTTCTCCAGCGTGAGGACACTATCTTGGGTGGAGGAATGTCAGTGGGGGGATTTCCTCACCGCCGAGCGATGGGAGGCCTGATGTGCTCTGGCAGGACAGAAGCTGTGCTGGTTTATCAGCTCCAGGGGCACCCCCAGAAGGTGGATGAGGCTCCTTCAGTGGAGGCATCCATCTCAGCCATGGATGCACTGGGACAACTCAGCGTTACTGCCAGTCTAACATTCACAGAGTTGCCCATGTGCAGCATCGTTTGGGGGCTGAAACAGCCAGATACGAGGGCTTGGTATAGCTTTTCTGCAGAAGTTCATCTGATAGCAACCTCTTGGTTTGGAAGCAGCTGCTCCAAGGACAGAAATCCAGCCCCTGCACGATAAAGCATTCCTTGCTGGAATGACTGCTCTGTGTGTCCTGGGCTTCAATAAGGAGTGCTACTGTTGATTCAGAGCTTACCCAACTGAGCCCAGATACAGAAGGAAGTTTGATTTGGCCAGCACTCCCCTGGTATACGCGAGGCTGGAATCGCTGGTTTGTAAGTCAGGATCAGGTCTGAATCACCAATGTGTTCACAGCACACCAGCTGTGAGGCATTTCCATCGTTATGTAATGATGCTGGGGGCAGAGCCAGGGAAGGGGCTGAACTCTCAGGTGGGAAGGATGAATGTCAGCCTGTCTGATGCCCCATCCTGAAGCCTGTATCCATGCGATGTTCATCAGGACCGGAACATCTTTGCCCCGCTCTCACGCCACGGACAGGATGCTGGCAAGGATCCTGGCAAGGAGAAAGCTCTGGTGCTTTGTTGCTTTGCTCTGTGAGCACTGCAAGGAGTAGCCCTGAGCTGGGAGCTGAACCGCAGGGAGTGCAATACCACATTCAGCGCGTGGCCCAGCGGAGCGTACTGCCCCATAGCACTGGACTGCTGCTGGCTGCAGCAAGGACCACACACACTCCCTGCCCGCTCTGCTACCAGCAAGAAGCCAGCCAAAGCCATAATTCACCTTGTGGTTAAGCTGGGCTGGAGATCAGCGTAGAAAGCTGAATGAAAGACGGGGTTCAGGTGGGATGCCAGGAAGGGAGCAAGTCATCATCTGGTGGAGCTGGCGGGATCAAGGGCTACTTAGTGTTGGCTTCCTCACAGTCAGGCTGAGGCCTTCTCTCCTCCTATAAATGACACAAGTCCTCTTATCTTACCTGTCTATACCTTCTGAGTGGAAGCCTGGGGAAAACCAGTTATTCCGGAGTATGAAGATGAGGTGGACGTGGCGTCAAACAGAGAAGGAGCAAGTTCAACAGACCTGGCATGAGGGAAAAGCGGAGGAGGTTCTCTGTGTCTCTAAAAGGTGTTGAAAGGGAAAATTGAGGTTGCAATATTTATGATAGGGGTCCTTCTCAAATTTTATTTCCTCAGGATGCATAGGGATAGATGAAGGCTGGTAGAAGGAAACTTGTGAAGTTGCCTGTTGTCCTGTTGCAAGCCCTTATGTTGCTTGATTATTTGAGCAGGCAGAAAGTGGGCAGTGTCTTGGGACAATTATATCAGGAGATATTTTTTTTTTTTACTGCTAAGTACAGAAACTGCTTCTCACACTCTAACAAGTTGTTTGGAGGTGCAAGAAGGTACTGCTAGGAAGATAGGCAGCAAAAAAGCAGGGGGAAATCAAAACACAGAGTACTAAGGTCCCTGCTGGGGGCACCTGTTCCCAGACTTGGTGTTATGGACAACTTCTTGATTGCTTGTTTTATCTTTGTTGTATTTTTTTTTTTTTTTTTTTTTTTTTTTTAAATTGATGCCCCAGCATGCTTCAAGAGATCTATGGAGTAGGAGTAGCATGGAGTAGGAAACCTTTGCCTGACTGATCAGGCCCAATGTTTCCTTAGAGCCAAAGGAAATGAAGGCAGGTGGTGGTGCCACAGTAATACGTGTAGCTGTGTTCTTGGAGGCTCAGGGATTCTTACATGCAATGTGGCAAACCAGACAGAGCCCTGCTGCTTCTAAAGATCTCTAATTTCAGGGCAGATTGGCAATATATTCTTAACTGCTTACTGAGTCTCTTCAAAGCCATAAGCTAAGCTCATAGCAGCTAGACCTCAGTGTGAGAAGATGCTGCTGAAGTTCTGTTTATCTTTCTGGTGTATCTGGGTGTTTCCAACATTTTGGGTTTGAAGTTGATGAAATAATTATCTTCATACACCCTTGGGTTTCTTTGCTGGCATTTTTGGAGGGTGTATACCTGGGTTTCCATTCAAGATGTGGCTTTCAGGCTCTTGGTTAGATCTTGCATCTAGGGTATGTTGCAGTTCTTGGCTTGGAGAAGTTGTCAACTTTTCTCAGGAGAATTTGGATCCTGAATGCAGGAACAGAAGGCTGGTAGTGGACAAAAGTAAAGACGACTGAGTTGTGGGTGCTTTAACTTGGCCTTTGTGATGCAGCAACAGAAGGAGGGAAATGGAAATGCCCTTATGCCCTTGTGTAGCATAAGGGCAGAGGCAAGGGCAGACACAGCCACAGACAATACTGGACTGAGCCCAACTGGAGGTGATAGAAATCTAACTACCATAACACTCCTTAAATAGCTAAGGGCTGCCTTAAAATCTCAGCTCCTCCTGTTTGAAGACTGTGTAACCTCCATTTCTAACAAGAGCCATGATATGGTTTTGGATTTGTATCTTTTCCAAAGAAAGCTGGACAATCCAACACATAAAAGCTTGCACAAGAGTAGTCAAATGTAAGTACACCCAGTATTTCAAACATTTCAAAAATTTTTCAAATATTTTCTCATGTTTGGTGCCTCCCTCTGGTCTTTGAGATTATTGGACTGATTGAATTTCTAAAGATTTAAGCATGGAAGCTATCGTTCTGTGGTTGATTGGATATTGTGGTTGATTGTGGTTGTACTATTTTCTTGAAGAAATAATTCCTTAAGACCTTCCCTCTGATGAATGCTTCAGCAAACAGGAATGTACATTTTAGTTCTGAAGATTTTGGTACACGATCTTAGATGCAAAGGGAAGTTAACTGGGGTTAGCTGGTGGCAACACAAAGAGTGAGACTCTTTGTGGTTGCCACCACAAAGAGTGGTTGGGACCACGTGTTAGGCGATTAGTCTCACTCTTTGTGTTGCCACCCCCTCCTGTCAGCAGCAAGACTTGGCTCCCTGGACATGTAGATGTCTTTACCCTGGACATGTAGATGAAATGGCAGGAGCTGTGCTCTTTACCTTGGCTACATGGCCAATGTTTTGTTAGCGCAAGAATCTTGTTAGCAAGGCTTCTTTACTACCTTCTCAGTCCTGCCGTGTCACACAATAGGGGCTACCAACAGAAGGTCCAATATGAACAGGAGGATATTTGTACATATATTAAAAAAATCAAAAAACAGTATCTAACAATACTAAGGGCATATTCTCCTTGATTTCATCACATGTGAAAGCCAATTGCTTCATCGGGATTTGCTTTTAACAGAGATGTTCCTTCCTCAGGTCAGGAATCTCAGCCAGATCTGACAGATGCTAGTTGGTTGTTCAAGACCAAACCAAGAAGCAACTGGTTTTGCTCTGGGCCAGTTTTGTCCTGCCCCCATGCCTCCTCTTAATTGCACTAATTCTGTCCTGCATTTTTTTTTTTTTTTTTTTTTAAGTTAGCATGAGACTCTGCTAATGCAAAGGAGGCTTTCCAAAGTAGCACTAATCACACAGAAGAGTTTGTTTTTTATTTGTTTTATTTTTTGGACAGTTGTCCCACGGAGTGTGTCAGTGAAAGATAAAATAGGTGTTGATAATTCCCATTACATCTGCTATAAAGGTGAGCCAACATCATGGGACACTGGCAAAGGACTTGACAGTCCATGATTTGTTCATCTTAGATCTAGCTGCAAATTGCACAATAAAAGTTTAGGAGCATTAGGGATGAGCTGGTGAAAGTGCAGTCATTGGGATCGGGGCTCTGAAGCAGAACAAATATCCAGCGTGTGCAGGATGGGAAAAGATGGATTTAAATCTTCTCGTACTGGAATTCAGAAATGTGACTCTGTTAGTAGACTTAGCCAGGGACCATGCTTTTTTATCAGCTGCTTAATCCAGAGCTCTCTGCAAAATACATTATTATTTCAAACAACATCTTTCAGGAGAAAATTTTGGGGCTATCACACCTGTTTTATACAAAAAGATCTTTTTTTTTCATGTTTCTGCATTGTGAGTTCTTGCATGTCAAAATGCACTTTCATCTTTAAAATCGTAAGGATCATCTACTTTATCTAGAAAAGAAGACACTTTTCAGTGTGTTTCTTACTCTGGTGTGGCTTAGTTATACATAATTGAAGGTAGAACTGAAATTACACTTAAATTATTTCAAGTCAGAAAATTATAGGTTATGTACTTGTTCCCAAAACACACCCTTTTAAATGCAAAAAAACAGAAGTAACTTGGGTGCCCTAATACATTAACATGTATAAGCAACTGTAAAGATCCAGTTCGTCAGTAATTTTGACTGAGGCACATGGTCCCCTACCAGACTGAATTAATCTTTTTTCAAAGACATATGAATTTCCCCCAGCATTTCTCTTTGACCTTTTGCTAAAGGACAGAATTCTGTTTCTTCTTAAATACCTATGGCTCCAAACCCATTTCTCTCCTAATTTTTTCATATGTTGATTTTAGACTGAGAAAGGTTGTCGCACTGTGTTGGGACAGGACATGAAAGAAAAAATGGAAAGTTTCTTATGTAGATTAATGCAAAGTTAAGAGGTGTTGGAGAAAGAATAGCCATCAGTTGTTATGAGGGAGGATGACAGCAAACAGGAATTGCACAGTGACCTCTTGGAAGGTCTGTGCAATTCTGCATATTTATAACTGAGCTGGAATCAGAATCATTTTGAGTCTGAATGGTTTTTGGATTTTATTACCCTGAGTAATTGCTCCTCTGGCAAAACTCTCTGCAAGTAGCTGAGGAAGGATCTCATGATACTAGGTGACTCGAGGGGGGAAAAAACAGAGAAAGTTTGGTATGCAGAATAAGGCATCTGGGAAAACCAACCTTGCCGGCATTTGGAGAGATCTGAAACCAGCTGCTCAGAAGGGAGATCTGACAGTCTTTCTGTGCTGTATTCTGGAAATATGGGCTCACTGTGCATCCTTGATTAAAATCAGAAGATAACGTTAGGAATTTTTTGGAGAGGGATGGTGAATAAACAGGAAATGTCGCCATGCTTCTGTGTAACTCCACCATGTGCCTGCATCTTGTGATACCCCAGAGTAGCGGATAATAACACTTTTCTTGAAACTAACCAGATCCTGGCCAAGTCTTGTTTTGTCCAGGAAATCAAGAGAAGCTATACTTGCGAGCTAAGCCCAATCTGTGTTTTAAATTAGTACATTACATAAGAAAATAACGATACAAATGTGGTTAGCTGTAGCCTTGGGAGCAGCAATTGCAACTGTGCATACGTTACCAAAAATCACTGGTGGGAAAACAAAAGCCATAAGTGTTTACGGCTTATTTATCAAGTGTGATGTGCCTGCTTTTAAAGCTGCTTTCGCAAAAATGATTGCTTCAATCCCATTGCACACATCCTAAGGAAAAGCCTTGGTGTGAGTGGTTTCCCCGCACACAGTAACAAGCAGCTGGTAGCTGGAAGGAGCCTGCACTTCATGGTTAGACCCACAAGAAATGTCATTTTGTAGCTCAGGCTTTCCTTCGTGGAAAGCTGCTTTTCTAACCAGAGTATGAACCAAACTAGGGTCTTTTTGCTTCTGGTTCCAGGACTTGCTCTTAGGTAACATCCAAACCAAAAGTACTTGCTGTCTTTCTAAGGCCAGAGGCTTCCCTATTGACCTCCAGGTCCACTTTGTTTTTCTCTCTTTGGTCCATTTCTGTGACTAATCGAGTCTCTGACCTCTTGCCTTGGTGATGGCTGAGATTTGGTCTCCTTTCCTTCCCTCTTCCTGCTCTTCTCACCCAAAGCCTTTGCGCTACCTTGTGTCCCAAGCAAACAGGAAGGCGAAAAATGTCCCACAGACTGGAGCAGGGCTTGGAATTACTTTCTCACTTTAAGACAACTAAAAAATCAGCTCCTGAGAGCTTTATTCTTTGCAAGAGAAAGACTTTTTCCTGGTTTATTTTGCATCACTGGACGACAGTGCCAAAGTGGTAGTACCAAAAGTGGGCTGCAAAGTGGTGAGAACAGCTGCATGACCTTATTATAGAGCCTGTTGCCGCCCCAGAGCTGGGAAACGGGCCTGGCTGGGGGGTGTTTCAAGGCATGTGGGTTCAACCAGCCATGTAGCCAGTAACTTAAAACTACAAGCGGAGCAGAAATTTGCCTCAAATTCCCACAGGACCCCATCAAAGGGCTCTAATTCCACAAAGCCTGCGGGCCGGACCCAGCCACTCCAGCTGCTGCTGTCGAGGGCTTGGCAATGCAAGCGGCAGCGGGATAGAGGGCACTTGTGGACTATGTGCATTCCCGGAGTCGGGAAGTCTGCGAGCGGCGGGAAGTCATTGCCAGCCTGATGGGGAAGTCAGTGCTGCCAGGCTCTGCTCTTGAGCAGAGCAGAGCTAATGTTTGTCCGGAGAGGTGGAAATGTGAAAATACTGACAAATATTATCATAAGGATGAAGGGTTTTTTTTTTCCTGGATTGGGGGCAGGCAATAAGAAAACCCAGTATGAGGACAGAAGGAAGAGGCACAGATGGGAACCGGGAAGGAGCTGTGCCGAGAGGAGAGGGCGCTTTTGTTGGAAAAGCTGAGGAGTGGCAGCTTTGGGGAGAGAAAACACAGTTATGGAGAAAGAATAAGCCTAGAGATGGGGCAGCTCAGAAGCCTGTGGTTTGCTGGAGCCGGGTCCACCCTGCCGCGACTGCATGGCCTGGTTTGAAATGCTTCTGCATCAGTGTTTTAGGCATGCTGGAGAAATCCCTTTGCTGGGGCATGTGCTGCCCACAGAGCCTTGGTTTGGCCGGGCTCCGGGCTAGCAGGAGGAGCCGCATGTGCTCAGCAGGGCAGCGAGGAGCGTCGCTGGCACTACGGGCCAAGAAAAGCCAAGGAGAAGGCTGAGCCGCTACCCAGCTTATGTAACGGATACTGGGAGACATTAGCTCACCGTGAGGGTTGTCTTATCCAGTAAGAGACCCAGAGAAGCTACCAGTTCTAGGTCCTGGGAGATATTCAAACCTCAGCTGGACACAGTCCTAAAGTAACCAAATTAAGCTGGCCCCTGCTTTGCCTAGGGGTTTAGACCAGAGACCTCCAGAGGGCCTGGCCCAGCTATATCATTCATTGTAGGGTCAATCCCAACAGAAGCCCTACAGATCCCAAGAGAGAAGAGAGAATGCTAAAAAATAATGAGCTCCCACCCTCATGGGCTCCCAGAGGCTGACGCTCAGGAAATGCACAAAAAGCTCCAAGAGAACCTGCCTTGCCTCCTTTCTGACTCTGCCTGGGCTCAGTGACCAGCCCACGTCCCGTCCCTGGAGCCGGGAAAGTCAAGCTGAGAGTTTCCTACTGACTTGCGGTGCTGGGCCCGGGACCAGACGTTTTCCCGTTCTCCACCTGCCGGAGATGAGGAGTCTCTTCAGGCTGCCATGCCATGCCAGGGACACTCTGTCCCTTTTTTTTTTCTGCAAACAGCTGTTTGGTTTTCTTAACCTGCAAACACAGTTCCCGCCAAGCCTGATCTCATGCGAGGCCCACGGCTGCTGAACGGCTGCTTTGTGAGCTCCCTTCCCTTCCCCTGGCAGCATAAGGAATATTTCCTTCTCCTCAAAGAAGGGAACACAGCCAAAACCTGCCAGGTCATTCCCCGCCGCATCAGTAAAAAAAGAGGCAGCTCTGGATCCTGAGTAGAAATCTGAGAGATGAGCAGGCAGAGCCACAACACAGGCCAGGCAGAAGTGGATCCCTGATGAAAAGCATCTTTGAAATTCATGGTGTCTCTCTGGCACTGCATGGGTGACTTATCAGAAAACACTTTGAAAAGGACTTCTCCATGGCCATAAGTGAGAACACCTGTGGAAGGCCTGGCGAGGAGCCAGGGACTGGCAGGGAACGTGGTAGCAGCCCCAGCATGTGAAACCCCTTGAGTGTCCCCCCAGTCACACTCGGAAGCTGCAAGAAGCTGGGGAAAGCGTGGTAGAAGACGCCATCCAAAACTGTCACATCCCCGTCTTGATGGGATGCCACAGTGGAAAGGACTCCTTGACTCCCTCTGGTCTGGAGATGGTGTGTCTGCAAAGATCCCCACCATAACCAATCTGATATTACTCAGAGCAAAATGAGAAGAAATACATTTTGTGCTGCTTCATAGAGCTGGGCCATTGGCATAAACAACCCTTGCCATTCTCCTTTGGGATTATGCAGACTGTTGATAAAATGAGGAAAGGTCCCAGGAGGGAGATGAGACTGAGCAGACAGATTCTAGAGACCAGGAGGATAGGTAGCACACTGGAACTCAAGAATTATAATTTTGCCATTACTAGCAAAAGGACATAAGCTTTGCTTTGACCTGACAGTGCAGGGACTAGAGACTTGGCATAGCCTGAGCTGATTCTAACTGTAACTGCAATTATCTAGCCTAAATTTGCTTTAATCTGGTGCATTTTTATGGTGTAAGGCCTGTTGTTAGTATGCAGGCAGTAATAACAAATACTTATTCTGTGCAGAGTGAACCGTTGACAACTGTAAAATAAAATGCAATGGTAGCACAGTGCAGGTACAGGATGATACCAGAGCCCAAACCGGGAATGCAGATCCCAACAATAGATCATTGCCCACTGCAGGAAGGCAAATCTGTGAATCAGTACTGTTTTTTAGGATAGTGGTAATAGGGAAACTGGTTCGGGGGATAACAAAGAGAACTGTAAAATAGTTCAGCAAAGATTTGGAAACAAGGGAAAGAAGTGCAAGTCTGCTGACTCTGTTAAAAAATGTATACAACCCCACAATGAGCATAATACTGCTCCTGGCTAAAAGCTCAGGATGTCAAGTATCTGTCACAATTTCCACATTTATCATTAGGACAACCAGCACCATTGACCTTCGGAGCCGGAAGAACTGAAAATAACAACCGCTGCATTTAAATTTTAATGTAAAGACTTCAATCTGATTAGCAGTAAACTCTTGGCTCCACAGATCAGGTGAATGTCTTTTTGCCTGTCATGAGATTTTTAGTGTAGCATCGTGGTCTAGTACCTCAAAGTTGCTAGGCCTGTAAGGCTTGGTTTTGCTGCTGTTGACTGTGTCAGAAACCACGAGGCAGCAAAGCATGTTCTTATTTAGGTTTTCAAACAGTATCCAGCATCAGTCAGGCCACTGGAAGAGATCTGGTCCCTCACGGGCCTATCCTATCTGCTGGTGGAGGAGAAAATTGCATCAGATGCAAGGAGATGTTGGTCTGAAGCTCTATGAAGAGGGAGTATGACAGTATATAATTTTTCTTTTTTTGTATCCCTGGTTTTGTTTATAGCAATCACATGCTCTCCCAGGACTGGTTCTTTCTAGCAGCAGCCGCAGCAGATATCCTTACACTTGGTGCTTGCAAAATTTGCTGTGATACAAGTGAAACAGCAAGTATCAAAATATAGGAAATCCACATTTTCCTATGAACTGTCAACGTAAACAGAGTCCTTCGGGAGCCAGAAGAAGGGAAAAAAAAAAAAAAAAAGAAAAAAAAAAAAAGGAAAAGGAAAGAAACCACCCAACAGCTGGTTTTGGG
>JAYECN010514101.1:0-13495 GCA_035222435.1 Microcambeva ribeirae
TGTGCAGGGGGGTTGGACTAGATGATCTCTAGAGGTCCCTTCCAACCTTAAGCATTCTGTGATTCTATGATTCTAAGTAGTTTATGAATATTGGCAGTGCTGATTTGTCAAAAGTTTAGTTTTTATGGGACAGCACATGAAATATTAGCACAAATTTTCTTTTCTTCTTTACCTTTTTACTTGTGGTGCATCCATACAAAGAAGGCTCTTTTTGCCCCTCCCTGGCTACCATGCAGTTGGATTTCTCTACTTCATTATGGCTGTGTTGTTGTACCAGTACCAGTGGTTCTGGTTTTGGCTTTCAGCATGGTGCCTCAGCAGAGATGTCTCTTAATGGAGCTTTCCTTATCCTAGCTCCTTGCATGCATGCTAGCTTTGTTTTTAGGCTTTTTTCTTTCTTTCTTTTCTTTTCTTTTTTTTTTTCTTTCCTTACTCTTCTCCTCTCTTTTTTTCAGTTTGAAGTTGAAGTGAACAAGTCCTGCCTCTCTCTTGAAACATTTCATTCACCTCTTTCCTTCCCATAGTTTTGCCTCCTCTTAAAAGTGCATGCCCATCAGTTTTCGAAATGCAGTTGATTGCTTTGTTAATTCCTGCTACAGAGAACACTTTTTCTTTTCTCTCTTTTTCTTTCTTTTTTTCTTTTGTTCTTGACTCTTGTGCATTGGACTAACATTTCTTGGAGAGTTCAGCACAGTTGCTGAACACTTTGGCTGACTTTTGTAAAGAATCTTATCCTATAGGATCCATATGAGGCATAGAACTGATAACAAAATGTTTATTAATAAAATCCAAGATTCTGTAAATACTAGAAATTCATCTGAGGCCTTGCTGTTGTTAATTGTCAGAACTGAAAGGTTGCTTACTATATTTGACTATATTAACAATATCAAAGCTTACATGCATTGATAGAAATAGTCTTAGGGTAGATCATAGTGTTACTTAGCAATGTAAGTCTAAGAGATCAGTCTTGATAAGAAACTTACAGGAGATAGGTTAGCTGATTAAGATAATTTTAAATCAATTTAGCTGTACAGACATTCTTACTGTTTCTTTTGACAAAGTAATGATGATATCTCAAAGCAGATATCTATGAGAAGCTAAAAGGACAAATGAGGAGCCAGAAGATGAAGGAAAGGCAAATACCTTTTTAGGGACCATGAAGAAGAAAGAGGAAAATACAGATGTGTTATCTTCACTTCACTTTAGTTCTGAGTTGTAATTGATGTTGGAGGCAAAATCATGCTACAGACCTTTGTGCAATGGTAAACTCCAGACTAAGGTGCTAAACTTGCAGTAGTGGGCCCCAAACTCAATGGTTTTGAAGAAGAGTTTTGGAGAAGATGATTCCAAGTGCGTAAGTGAGATTTCTCACTTCAGATTAAACTCTGTAGGAGCCTCTCTGTGCTCCTTTAGTACAGGGAGCCAAGGGAAGGTAAGCTTCTATTTTAGTCTGTCTGGAGGCAGTGTATGTATCTCTATATACTTTTCTGCACAAAATTTTCTGTATGAATTATATAGATTGATTACAGCAAAATTTGTCATCACAGTTATCAGTATTGCACATCTCAGTAATCAAGGTGTCTAGCCATATCTTGCAAAGAGAGGATGGAAGAGTAACCCAAACTATATCTCTTAGTAATTAATTATCTTGGAATAAGTAAAGGGTGTAATTATGATTTTTTAAAAACTATAGGTATATATTTATATGTAGAATGCTATATTATAGTATAATAAATTATATATATAAAGTGCGTGTGTGTGTGTATAGTGTATATATAAAGTATGCATATTAAAATTTACTTATAATTTATTGACTATGGAAGGAAATTAATCTGATATTTTATACAGACATATGAGAAGAATTCTGAACAAGTCTTTAGTCCATCCCTCTTTCTGACTGTGTTTACATTATTGGTCAAGGATGTTTGCCTGTTCTTAAAGCAGTCTTTGTTTTAAATTTGTACGTTTAATATTGTCATAGGTAGTTTGTAGTTACAGTTAACTCAAAATGCTCAAAAAAGGAGATATTTTTCCTGTAGTACCATGTGCCACATGGTGTTTATTTTGTGGGGATATAAATAGTTCTTCTACCAAGTTTGAGTGATCCAAATAAAGTCTGACTGAGATATATTTCTCATCAAAGACATCGTACAGGCCAGAAGGCTAGTCCCTTAAGCTCTGTAATGATTCAGTCTCTTCATTACAGGTTATGGGGTTGCTGATTATTTGCAGAAAGCAGAAGTATGGAGCTGTGTCCTGACCTGTGTGTATCATCCTTTTTGGAAAGCCGAGTAAAATAGTGATCCTGCAATTATGAAAAGATAAAAAGATGCCTTGCCCCAGTTGAAGTCATTGGCATTTTATCTTGCAGTGGCAATCCTTGCTCCTGTACCTTTTGTATAGAGGTTTTTAAACCAAGATTTAGCCTAGGTTGTTTGGGATGAAAAGTTACTAATCAGTAAAAGTACCACTTTTTTTTTCAGTCTGGGTAATATGTGACCACCACAAAAGCACCATTTTGAGAAAAGCTAATGGATTTCATGAAGTTTCCTACATTTTGCCTCATAAAAGCCAGCAGCAGCAGAAGCATCCTAGGGCATAGAGCCCATGGTACATCCCACGGAGCAGCCCATGGTATGTCAGCACTGGCTGACAAATTTGCCCTGCGCCCAGACTCTAAATCTTAAGCTGCCTGATAGGTATTCAAACACTTTCATCTTTCTTTATTATACCTTTAGCCTTTAGTTCCCGTCAAAGAAGCTTTCCCAGTGAAGGAAACACTCCTGTTAAAATGAAGATGAGCTAATCTCTTAGCGCCCTGCCCCTGCTTCAGGAGCTTGAATAAATCTTGCTGAATTTTTGGTACGATATGAGTGACAAGTGGGAAAAGCAATTCATTAAAGGCAATCTCATTATAGCGAAGAACTGCTGCCTGAAATAAAGAAACCCAGAGATTCATTGCAGGAAGAAAAGCTTGTAAAGGAGGGCTGGAATCGGTCGGCTTTTCCACATCAAATGTTAATGTTATTTGCGGCAGCATCCCTCGGAGGAAGCCTGCAGTGCTCTGCCGCAGCTCCAGAGCCAGCTGGTTACCCATCTCATTCTCTGCAGCACCGGCAGGGAGGCCGGCTCCCCAGGGAGCACCTTTACCTCCGACTTGTATCCCAAGGGGCGAATGGAGAGCCTGGCTGCTGCTTCTGCAGAGAGTGAGTTCTAGCGAGAGCTGAAATTGCTGCCTGAAAAGGCATCTAGCCCTACTGGCTTCAAATTATCAGTTGTGCTGTCTTTAGAACAGGAGAAAAGGCAAATCAGGAATCCTTGAGTTACAACGCTTAACTGGGAGTCCCAAGGTCAAGCAGCAATATACTGTTTTTTACACTGGGCAGATGATAACAATATAGTGTGAAGCTTGTGTCATTTGATGTGCTTTAAAGAGAGTGAGAGACAGTAGATTTAATATTCTATGCTAAACGTACAGTAGCACATATTATGCATTATGTATTTAGCTGCTTCTGCATACATCAAGCATTTCCTAACATGATGGCAGATGCTGGAAATCTGTTGGATTAAAAAAAAATAAATTAATACACAGTATTTGGGTGCTGGAGTATACTACACCAAACTGGAGTTCCAGAGCTCCAGTTATGCAGTGGTATAACTATTTGCAACACATGACAAATTGTGTTCCAGTCTCTGCCAAAAAGACTCTTCTCCACAGTAAATATGGTACCAACACTTGAAAATAAAAGGCTCAGAGAAGGAGTCGTCTTTGTATTATATCTATCACCCATTCTCACTCACTCTTACACAGATCAAAGATCTGGTCATGCAAGAATTAACTCAGGTTTTCTTGCCTAAAATATCTGGACATCTTTGGATAGTTCATATGATAAATCTACTTTTCTTTTGCCTCATCTGAAGTCATTTGGCTAACCTGCAGAGCTGAGCTCCCAGCCATGTCTGAAAGAGCCTTTCTAGTTTAGAAATGGCAACTATCACCTGTGTGCAGTGGTACTTTTTGCCTTAGCAGAGGGCAAAATGGCTCTATTAGGACAGCTTCTGTTTTTCAGCTACTGCTCTTGGTACTCTTGGTACTCTTTGAAACAGAAAATAGCCAAATTAAGTACTTAGGGAAAGAAGAGCCTTTTATGGGGTCTGTGGCAGACCCTGAACACGGGAGGTGGACTGGAAACATGTGCCCGTGTTTCGCCTGACTCTGCATGTGCAGGACGTGCTGGGGGCAGATACAGAGCCCTGAGGGTAGATGCTGGGGCTTGGCAGCGGCGTCCAGGCCACGTGCAAAGTGCTGCGTGCCCCGTACGGTTCAGGCTGGCACGCTGGTCTGGTCTGTAAGCCGCACGGGCAGGCTGCGTGTACAGCTGGCCACCAAGGGGCAAGGGTAGCTAAGAAACCACAAGGCTGACGCAGCGATGGCTGTTCGGGGTGACCTCCAATAAATACTCCTTGAACATAAAAGATGCCAGCGAAATCACAGACATAATTGGTTCTTTGTAACTACTTTAAAAAAACAAATTACACCTAAAAACAACTAGACACCCGTCTTTTCCAGAATAATATTGAAAATTAATAGACCATCTGAGTCTGCAGTATGATAAACTTTGTATCCATTTTTTTTGTATACCTGCGGATTCATCTCCAGCAGCTCTCCATCTGTTTGCAGGCTGTTTTCTAAACCAATGTGACGCCTCAGGTGCAGAAGAGAGAGACAGTAATTAACAATGTGGCCTACAGCATCTTGGGGAGCAATTAATTTCAGTGTATATATGGGGAGGAGGAAGAGGGAAGGGAAAGTTTGAACCAGTGTTTATCTGTTTGCTGCATGTATATGTGTGTGTATATTGGCAGGATGTATGTATATGTGCATATGTGTCTCGTAAGAAGATTATTTTCAGCATTCAGGCTTTCGCTCTTTTGCAATGACTGTTGTGCACAGAAACTACTTGAAAATGACAGTGCCATCTGCACTGAGGAGATTAGGGGGTGGCAAGGAATTTTTTTTTTTCACTTCTCACATTCCTACTTCACTCTGTCCCTGGAAAAATCCCAGTTTTTAACCTGTCAGAGCCATTTTAAAGCTAGTCTCTGCTGTATATGAAACCTGTGAGACAGAGCCATGACAGCCACATACTGTCAGAGGACCAGGACTGCATGAAAAAATAAAACCCTGATACTGCTAAAGAAAAGAACAGGGGAGTGGATGAGGCTGCAGTAGCATGTGGGGTATTTTTTTTTTTGTGTGTGTGCATATCTATGTACATACACTGATCAGTGAATATTGCATTTATATATAGGAAAAATATTTCACTGATATTTGCATAGATTGTAGAGTGCATACATAGCCCCCAAAATTAAAGATTTACACATTTACAGAGGGATTCAAAAATGAAAAACATATGATTAACTAGCCCTTTTTATTATTATTATTCAAATGTGAATTCTAAAATTAGATAACTAAATCCATTCATAAGCTCTTAAAAGGAAGTGGCCTCATTTCAGAAGTGCCAAGCACCTACGGCTTCTTCTGGCTTCTGTTCTTAAGACTGATCTGAAAAGCGGCTGTCAGGGAGGAGATCCTATAGGATCTCCTCTGACGTGTGCAGCTAGCAAACAGCTCAAGTACCAATGTGCCAGATGAGAACAGCTGCATGCATGCAGAAATGGTGCTGCTCCTTCTGACTGGCTATGCAATTTTCTCAGAGAAATCCGACAGTAACATCGAGGGAGAAACCCCGCTACACACAAATAAAGTACTTTTCTGCTTTGATTTTATTACTCCTTTTTAATGTCATCCTGCCCTTCTCCTTCACACAGAAGTGCCGGTGCAGAATGCAGAGAAAATGTGATGCAACTCAGGAAAGTCTGTATATGTTAACTTTGCAAGTGGGATGTAACAGGCTATGACTGCTTAATTCTGGGTTCCACGTAGGCAAATCAGATATCTCAATGCTGGTTCATCTGACACTGCAGTGTCAGATCTGGCAAATGTCTATGTACGTAAAAAGAGCCTGAAAGCTTGATCCTGGGCCGAGGTAAGTTGGTTTCTAAGCCTTACATTTATTCAGCAGCTAAGTGTAGAAAGTTGCACAAGTGACTGGAGAAAACAGAGTGCCGCACGGGAAAGCCAGTAGTGCATTCATGCCTTTGGAGAAAAAACTCATTTGCCCCTTTCTTTTTATGTCTGCTTATTCAAACAATTAAATAGAAAAGCAAAGATATGTTCTGCTCTCAACCACTCTCAAATATTTTCAGGCAGTCAAATAAATGAGAAAGAGTAATCTAATGCAAACCTGATTTGAGAATGTTTGCATGATATTAGGAAGCTAAAAGGTTTATTCACGCCCCTGATTCTAAGCACATGAAAAATATGTAGGATGTCCATAGAAAGAGTTGCACATAGAGACTGCTGTCTGGCTGCTCTGTGTTCCATAAAAAAACTCACTTGTTTGTATTTTTCTTCTTCAAAAGTCTGAGGCTAAGACAGAAGGGAGGACCACAGACTACTTTCAGGATGTGAAAGCTGTCATCTGTACATTCAAGGGAGGGACTCTGCTATGCAGATAGAAGCATTTTTCTGCAGGGAAATGACATGCTGGCAAAGGATGTCAGCTTTTTGGGAAAGTGAGAAGCAGATTATGTTAATAGCTGCATATCAGCTCTGCGCTCTTGACTTACTTCATACTACATCAATTATACTGTAACTTCTCAAACTGCTCTATGTGACTGGTATTGTTAGTTATAGCCAAAGGTTGGAAAAAAGATTATCCTTTTAAAATTTGGTTGCTTGCTCACTAGAACAGAAACAGGAAAGAAAATAAATAGTTTTACCAGATTCTGTAAAGAATTGGAATTTCATCTATTTTCCTTTTAAAATATAATATGGAAATCAGAAGTTCCAATATAGTTTTTTAAACATTGCACTTTTTTATACATTTGATTTCTCCAGTTTTGACAATATGAAAATATTGCAATATGGAATGTTGATTATAATGCGCACCCACATGTTGTTGCATAGAGGTATAAATATGAACTTCTCTATAAAAAAAGGAGAACTAAACTGTTTTATTTTGCCAAAATGCAACATTCTTCTATAGTAATATCTTATTCAAACCCAATTTTCTGCAGGAAATTTTCACCAAAGTCAACACATACCCATGAACTTTCTCATACTAGTAAAGCTGGTAACTCCACTGCAAGCTGTTCAGTCAAAAAATTTCCAACCTGTCATAGCTCCTAGTGTCTTTTTGGGGTTTAAAATTTAGTTTTTCACTTCCTATCTTGTGTTACTCTTCTCTTTCATTAAAAATGGAAATGAATCTGTGATCTGAAAAAGAAAGCTTGTTGTAATATAAGAAACTCTTCTATAATCAAGAGAGCACAATGTAGAACAGACTAGACAACTGTTTTTATCTGTGAAAGTTTTGCATAGCAGTAACTTCTGTGATATGATCTGAGGATTGCAGTGTTTCAGCTTGCTAAAAAGACATGCACTCTTCAGCCTTCTATCAAGTACTATAACTGTTACCCCATGAAGCCTCATTGCCTAGGTTGAAAACAGGCCACTGAAGAGAAAGGATAAGACATTTACACCTTTAAAACACTTGTTTAGCAAAAGTGCTCCATCTCTTCCGTAAAAAAAAAAAAAAAAAAGCTAATTTTATTGCTTGAAATGATTTAATTTTCTGATGCTCCAAGAAAAGGTTCCCCAGTGCTAAGAATTCACTTGCATAATTAAAGTCTAGGTATTGAATTGCTTATGTTAAAGAAAAGTCAGAAGGAATTATATAAATTAGAGAGCTTTTCCTGGGAAAAGCTTCCTAAGTATCATCAGTAATCAACAAAGAATCTAACAGAAGGTAAAAAGGACAAAGGCAGCTGTTGAAAAAATAGCATCTGAGGATAGGAGAGAATAATTTGGTAAAGAACCTTTCTAGGCACAAATTCTGTGTCAGAGAGCAGAGGTGGAGTCTCCATCCTACCAAAAGCATTGAAATGAAGCTAGAGCAAGGCATATTATTACTGGGAGCTAGGGCTTGTATGTCTGTTTTCAGGTCTCTCTGCATGTTACCTGAAGACACAATTAAAAATGAAACAAAAAAAAAAAAAAAAAAAAAAAAACACAAAGGGGAGGAAGAATTCACATGTTCACAGATTATGCTTTTATTGCCCCCAAAGGTGGATGGTTGTTTGGTCGTGCAATAGCAGGGCATAGAAGAAGCAGGAATCTGTAGCACTACTAGAAATCTTCATATGTTATTTTGAAGGTACCATCTTGAAAAGTACTTGGTTTCCAAACAGACAGAAGTAGCTCCCTGTGTAATGATGAGCCTGGCCTGGAGCAGTAAGGGAGACTGCTAACTTGAGAATGTGATCAGAAGAATTATAAAACAGGATTCAAAGTGCTCTGGTAGCTCTTCAAAGGGTTTTTTTCAATACTTGTATCTTTTCCACCGCTGGCACTCAGGGATAACATGGTCAAGCTACTATGTACCAAGGAAAAATCCAAGTAAATAGTATTAATAAAAAGAAGAATTCTTCCCCCTCCCTCAACAATACGGGAGCTTTGCGTTCACCTATGACAATGGCTGGCAGCTTTTGTATCCCTCGTCTTCTGACCAATAGTGCTTGCTTAGCCATGCTATGCATATTTTGGCTTATTCAATTTTTCCTTTGAAGTTGTTCCCTCCAGCTCTTTGTCATTTTTCTTGCTTTTGTCTGAATTCATCCCTGACTTGGAGGTAGCCAGACCTGGGTATGTGGCATGTGCTTTCAAGAAAATGACATGAAGAAGGACATCCCAACCCTTTCCATCACCCAAATCACCCTGGGAAGCCCGTGGGGCGTTGAGATTTCTGGTGCCTCCCTGTCCCCTACGTCTGTTTTATGGAATTCATGTCATGGATAGGGCATCTAATAAATGAGCTGCAGAGTGCAATAGCTGTATGTTTGTAGTTATTTTTTGGTGTTGGTGAATATCACAATATCAACTCTGATCCTTCTGCATGTGTATACTCCCTAGGTCTGGTTCAGCATTGCTACTTGTCTATTTTCTTCCTCCCACAGAACAGCTATACTGCAGTGTATGATTCATTAGACAGGCTCTTCTGCATTTTTTTTCCCTATATATATCTCCTTTAATGTTTTTAGGCAATATCATGGGGCTTCTCAGTGGAGTGGCTCAGGTATTTGTGTTTCTCCTCAGTGAGCTCCTCCCTGGCAGTAAACAATTGATTATTGCCTTGACTTTATGGGGTCAGTGAGAATTTCCTGAAAAGAGATGGAGACGCAGCTGCAATAGATAAATGGAAAGGTGATTTTTGAAGATATCTGTAGGTCTGAAGCACAATGAGTCAGAAAAATCTTTAAATAACAAAAAGATAGGACATTTGAAGATCAAATAAATCCATGGGAAGAAAAAAAAAAAGTTTATATCAGCAAGAAAAAGGAATGTAAGTTGGAATCACATAGACTCATATATATGGAAATACAGAATGCACGCAAAAAGAAATAAACAGTGAAGCTAAAGTATGTAGAGGGAAACCTGGAAGGGAATGGAAATCAGAGGACATTGGCACGAGATCAGAGCTGAGAAGTCAGTGTACATGCAACCATGATTTCAGTAAGAGTTAGCATTTAGATAATAAGGCTTCATTTGGAAGCATTGCTCCTCTTGGTTAGAAGGTCTCCTTCTGATTGCTAGGAACTGTTGTATTGGATTAGAGCCGTGATTCATCTTGTCTAGTATCTTGCCTTTGATAGAGTCTAGGATAAGATATGTTGGTGAAGTATGTGAAATTCTATAACAGAAATAATTACATGTCCTGGCTCAATCCAAGGCTTTGCTCTGTCTTTAGCAGGTATGCAAGATGATACATGATCTGAAGGAAAGAGGGAAAGAAATCTTCTACATTGTACACTGCAGGTTATCCAGAGAAATATCCTGTGGTTTGTGCAGCAACTCATTGTATTGGACGTATGTCTCTGCCTTTACAGTTTGGAAAGGCATCATCTGGCAAGGCTTAATTCCCTAACTAAGTATAGGACAAGAAGATATTTCAAACCAGCCATGTATTTTGACAGTAAAGTATTCAGGAAGGATGCCTTTATATTACAAGACGAAGTATTCATAGAAGATCTGTATTTACCAGGCAATCTACTTAACAATAGAGTTCACCTACATGATCTTTTTGAAAATGCAGGATGGTGATACATTTCAGAGCATTCCAAATGCTACAAATACTCTATTTTTGGCAAATTATTTTCTATTGCTGATTGCTACTAAAACGTGGATTGCTGTTGATTTAAGCATCTAATACTCTCGCTCTCTAAGACTGCATCTATGTTAGCAAGTACTACAGGTCAGTAGGGCTGGGTCTCTAGGGAGATGCATTTGGTGCTGAAGAGATAAGGTATATATTTAACCTGTTTCAGGATTCGTTTTTGCTTTAGACTAGCTTCACTCTGATTCCAGGTATTGAAAGTGCATTAGGAGTTGGAGAACATGAAGTGCATTCCTGGAGCCCATCTTCCAGCTAAGTTTCATTTGAAAAGAAGCCAACTCGTATGCTCTGAAATTGCTCCCTAATGCAAACCACAGCATGATAATTGGGAACAAGAGGGATATTTAGCTTCAGAAAATGCATTGCTGAGATGAACTAAAATCTTAGTGGAAACATACCTGGAGAGAAAATGTATATATTTGCATTGATAAATACAAATAAATTGCATACAAAAGCATACAAAGAAAGATTTATTTGATTTTTATCAAAAGACAACTTAGCGGATTTTATAAAAATCCAATAAATGATCTTATTTACATGATTGGAACTTCAGTTGATAGAGCCCATCTACCTTCCAGACTATTACTCTTATGAATATTAAAGAACAATCCACACTATATGTTCATGTGAATAGATATAGTAAGAAATTCCAGAGAGTCTAAACTCTCCTTACTGGTGAAGGAAAACCGAAAAAACACAAGGCGCCAGTATCTGTGAAACTGATTCCCAGACAGGTGTCTAACTGAGCCTTCCCTAAAAAGTTCCTTTGTCCCCACTAGTTAAAAGTGGAGTTTAGACATTTACATGTAGACACCTAAATTTGAATGTCTTCAGATCAAACTGAATCCCTCTTCTAATGTCAAATGTGTAGCTCAATATGATTTATCAAGACCAGCTAGAAAAAAAAGAAAAGACCACGTCCAAAGTGATTGCTTCATTTTGTACATTTTTTCTTTGTTCAGATACTTCCAATTAATTACCTCTAATAAATCAGCTTCATCATTGTTCCTTTTCAGGCTTTGAGCAAGCTGAGATAACTAAGCAACTGTTTGATACCATCTCTTCTTTTGCACCTGGCATTTTGTGCAGTGCATGCCGCTAAAGGGTTGGTGTTGGGATACATCTGTCATATCAAGATGTGACAGGGCCAATTTGCTAAGGAGTGGGGCACAGATGTAAGTGGAATGGATAAATACAGCAATAGCTCCAATGCTGGTGGAAAATTAGCTATTTTTAGTATTCCTTTATCACCCTCTGGGGTAGCCATTTTTACTATTGTCTACAGAGATGAGTTTTCTCATGTTAGTAATAATGCAGTTGATTAATGTAATACCAGTCAGAGACTAGTCTGTTTTTGTAATGACAAGACAGAGCCTTCTAAAAAAACTAGCTCATGCTTCTGGCTGAATATTGCAAAACCTCAAGAAATACAGATGGTTTTAGGAACTTTAGGATCATTCATTCTATCTCCTTGTCTTCCTATCACTTATTTCCCCATTTGTCTCCAGTCTCACTGTGCCTGTGTGCCCTGTCGTTGTCCTCCCTATCTAGCCTGAAGGACTCAGTCCTTATTCATCTCTGCTCTGACCTTTATTTGTGTCATAATTCCTGTTTCTTTTTCCTCTTTTGCCAGCCGGCTCCTGCATAGTGAAGCACCCCATGATTTTAAAGCAGCTGCACCAGGTGGTAGCTGCAGATATGCTGGGCCCTGTGATTTTGAAAGGACACTGTGGTAAAAAGGATTAATGAAAACCTGTTACTTATGGAAACATCTTTCCCCACATAAGAGCAGAGGCAAAATTTGCTCAAAAGCAGAAGGCTGGTGCAAGGGAAATAAATCATCTAATCATAGCTCGAGAAATTAAGAAAGATGGAGATTTGTGGTGGGTTTCTACAGAGATAAATTTCTTCCAGGGAGAGGACGACTGGGCAGGTCTTCTTGGGCACAATCAGGGTTGACTGGACATGAGGCAGCTTGGTCCAAGAGATCAAATAGCCACCTTTGTGCAGCGTAGTGACAAAATAATATGCTCAGCTTTTCGGCAGCTGTGCCTATTATGCAAGTGTATGGTCTTTGACCAGTGTATGACAAGTCAAGACAACTCAGTGTGGATAGATTGAGTTCAGGTTTCTCTGCATTTGCTCAGGTATTTACCTGAGCAAAATATCAGGTAGATGTACCAAAAATGAGCACTCTTATAAGTGAGTCTTAAGTGAGCAACTTAACTGAATAACTAACTTTTCTGTGATTGATTTCAAGGAAAAATACACACAGCCTTTTAAAACTCTCTCTTTTGCTCTAAGGTTAATGGTTGCAGCAAGAACACCCTTTCATCCCTATTCTGCATTTTCTGAAAATGGGAGCTGTGAGGGTAAGACGGACAACAAAGCTACAGCACAAAGAAGTGGAAGGAGAGATAATACAATTCTCTGTCCTTTGCAGTGATAGCTAGTGCACTAAACATTTGGCCTTACATGAATGCTATAGGATAGTAAGATATACATCCTCAAGTCATCCAAGATTAAATTTTGAAGATGCACATATGATTTAAATGCATATCATAGTAATTTTTTAGTGTTTTATTGTCAAAGTTTCTAAAAGACATGACAAAGTTGTGTCTTGCTGTACTAATTCATATGTAAGAATACATGTATGAATGGAATCCTTGCCCAAAAGTCTTTGAAGTAATGCATACGTCAGGGTCTTGAGCACACCAACTGGTGCTGCAAGCTGTTTGTCTTCTTTCCAGGGTGATTGGCTGCCTGTGCTAAAGGAACAAAGTTCCTGTGTTGTTCAACCTTGCATCAGCTGTTGGGGAACAGATGAGTTGTGAGGACGAGTTGGGAGAAACCTCATCTGGAGACCAGCCATTAGCTCAGGAGCTGCATTAGCTCGGAAGCTCCATTCTTGCTCTGTACCAGAGCTACATTGCAACTATGCCTGTGCCTGCACATATATTCTGCTCATCCTTCCTTTGCTTTGCTGACTTGACTCCAGAGCTGTCTCATCAGCCCTGGTGAGGCCACACCTGGAGTACTGTGTGCAGTTCTGGGCTCCCAAGTTCAAGAGGGATGTGGAGCTGCTGGAGAGAGTCCAGCACAGGGCTACGAGGATGATCGGGGGCCTGGAACATCTGCCCTATGAGGAAAGGCTGAGAGAGCTGGGCCTGTTCAGCCTGGAGAAGAGAAGGCTGAGA
>JAYECN010514110.1:0-13495 GCA_035222435.1 Microcambeva ribeirae
GCGTGGGGGAAGACCGGACAGGAGGGGGGAAGTTCCAATGTTTTATTATCTGTTACAAATGCCTTAATCCTGAAGGGTCCTGGTAGTCACACACTTCAGATGAAGAGACGATTGGCCTAATGTTGTCCAGACACTTTAAGATGTCTCCTAATGATACAGAGGAAAGTCAGGCTTCTATTCTTACTCTTGCCCTACCCATATACCCAAGAAGAGTGCCAGTGTTCTTTTTACATCTGAGTTGTTCCTTTAATTTTACTCACATGAAAACATAAAAAAACAGGCATGAATCAATCACTCATTTGGTCTGCAAACAGACCAGATTTATGTTGTGCATCATGTATGTCTATTTTAGAATTTGAAAGCCTTTTCAAAGAAAAACTACTAAACCTTATAAGGTAGTTTTAACTAGATGCTTCATCACAAGTACTAAGAGAAATATCAAAGAGCTACATATTTATGTCAACTCTACATCAATGGCAATCTCTTTACTTTATAATAAATGCAAAAAAAAAAAAAAAAATTGCTCCGTATACTTTTGTTCCACCTTTCCCTCCAGTAACCGAAACTATGCATAGCTAAAACTAAAACCATAGCAATAGCTATGGCAGACACACTCCTTTATAAACCACTAAGCTATTTCATTGCTATTTGAATATATATACTTCTCCTGCAGGGAAATTCTGCTGTATTTGATGAAGAAAAATCAAATATTGTAATTTAGAGAAATTAAATGAATTTGTAAGTATTATTAACTTCTGGTAGGATTTCCTAGGCATACACCAAGATTTTGTTATTGTAAGGACTGAATAATAATATTTTTAAAGTGTATCCAGTTTACACATTTATTGTTTTATTTAAATCAAAATCCCTAGAGTTCCTCTTTCTAATATTTCATTTCTGTAAAGAGGTGTTATAAATATACTTGGTATCTTTGTGATTTTAAACACATATTAAATTTTATACTTCCAAAAAGGATAAAATATCTTTGTCATTTCTGTCATTTCTTCTACTTTTAAATCTGATAGACCTATCCAAAAACTATGGCCTCAGAAGTCATTCATTAAAAACTTCCCTTTGTGCTTTGTACTACAGTGAATTAAAAAAAAAAAAAAAAAAAGTTGATAGAGAACTAGCCATCACTACATACAAAACAATAACAAGTGGCTAATGCGTTTCCTAGGATCATGGAACTGCTGTTTTGAAGCAAACTTGTTAGTCCATAAAGAATAGCATCCTGCATTTACAGTGGTTGACACCATAGGGGAATGAATACTACTTGCAGCCTTCTGAAATAATAAATAAAGGAAAGAAAGGAAGAGAGAAAGAGAGAAAAGAGGAAAGAAGATAAGATACATAAGTGAGAAACTGTTGTGTTTCCTAGTAAGAAGAATTCTTGCAATGAGTTTCTGGCTTTATGTACTCAAGTGCAGAATCTCATAAATTCCTTTGATTTAGAATTCAGCAACCTACAAGGGCTTCCCATCTCTAAGTTGGCAGTGTGTCTATATGCATGAGAAAATTTGTTCCTGACATCACATCTTGTTCCCAATGTAACATCACTGGGTAATGGCCTTCATTTCCAGAATACAGAAATCAAAGCAAGCCTCATGTCTATAAGCCTGAGTTTGGGATGAAATATGCATTCTTCTTCATTTCTTTGTCTCAGCTTTGTAAGAAAAGTGTTCAGTAGGTAAGATATACCTTTTCCCATGCAAAATACAACAGACAATATAAATTACATATCTCTGTCTTCCAATAAAATACAGTCAACGTAGTATTTTATGTAATTTTTAAAATTCATCCCATACCTTATTAAGGTAAATGTCTAAATATAAATTAATCAAGTCCACTAATAGTACTCTGGATTGAAAAAAAAAAAAAAAAAAAATCCAAACAATCCAAAGAAAAAAACTCTTGCAGTCCCAGTCCAAGCCTCCTAATTGTTCTAAAAGAAAACCTTTACAGTCAGGCTAAAATCTTCAATATTATTTAGGCAACTAAATTCTATTCATATCCCTAGGTGCCTATGAGTAGACATCAATTCAATTCGAGCATCATCATAACTTATATACATCATGCTACTCTGCCATTATGGCTTTCTCTGTAAGTCCATTCTGACAGATTCTTCATCTTGAAGGGTTAAAATCTATATGTTGGATTTATAGATGTCTGTCCGTGTCCAGTCCTAAAACTGGAAGTTCTAGGGAATATGCAACAAAGATAATGCAGCCAGGCTCACATGGTATCAGGTACCAGACTCAAATTCATAAAACCTTCCAAGAACATTTCCCTCTGTTGCATAAATTCACTGTTTCTGGTGATGTTGTCAGAAAACGTTCTTCAGTGTAGATATTCCTTCTTCATTCATGTTAGGCTTCTAGTTTTCAGTTATATTGCTGTCTTGAAACTTCTCCACTGATTCCCCCACCCTGTATGCCTGCTAAATCACTTCCACAATCCTTTCACTAGGTCTTTTCCGAGACAAAGCTTGGAGGTGGTCAGTAGGAAGATTGTTTCCAGAAGTGCTCCAAAAAGCTCTTGTTTTCTAGCCCAATCTTGTGATAATGCTTTAGCAGGCCTTTCTTTCTGTTATCCTTTGACATTGTCCCCTCAAATACAACATAAACCTGTGACATCATGATTTGAAAGCTCAGATATGATAATTATCGCATTATCTTGGCCATATTTTAAGGAGATTTAAATTAGTAAACTATTTTGAAAAATAGTTATAAGGCTGAAAAGATATGGTCATATGAGACCCAAAAAAGAACGAGAGAGTATGTGTCTGTGTCATCTACCTAACATACGGTAGGTGACAAGGTAGGAAATTGGAAAAAAAAAAAAAAAGTAAAGAAAAGTTCAAAGTAAGAAGAATTTCTCTGTGTAGCTACTGGATCTTGTCAGGCTGGCTTACCACCGACTTCAAGTATTATTCCATCAGAATTATGCAATATTAAAAAGAATTTTGCAGTGGCTTATGCAAAAGTAAATTTTGAGAATGCATTTCTCACAGTCTTCTGCATAATGGCTATTCGCATAAAAAAAAATAGGTAAGTCTTTTCCTGAAAAGAATGGAAGAGGTTCCTTAATAGTCTATTAGGTAGATTGCCCTCGGTCACTGTGAAAGAACATTTATTTGCTTTATTATTATTATTATAAGAAACTTTTTGGAGGCATGTCATATGTGCAAATACTTCAACATTCATTATGCAATCAAAAATGCTGAAGATGATTATGAAGTTTTTCAGATTCAATAATCAGGAATCTGAGTTCTTCCTTTTACACTATATCTCTTCCATTACTAAATAGTAATTTTATGACCGTCCCTAGTCTTTGGCCTACTTCTAAACTTCCAGTTTCTCTTTTACATGGATCCAGAAAAGAATAGGAAAGAAAAAAAAAAATCAACAAACAAAACACAGAAGATCCACATATTTGTTGTGCTTAAAAAATTCAGCTTTAGTTTTCAAAAGAAGCAGGAAACAAAAGACTCTTAATCAGCACTTTCTATTTCCACATGTGTCAGGCATGCTATGAGAAAACTATCTTCTCTCATAAAATGGGGAAAACTTTCTACTCTTCTTTAGAAAATTTACCTCTGCAACATGTTTCAAATCTCAACTTCTTGATTCCCAGAAAACACAGAAGTGCCCAGATGAGAAAAAAAAAAAAAAAAAAAAAAAAAAAATCTCTATATATGTATAAAATTGGAATGAAGGACTTTCATATTTTTCAAGTAAATTTATTCTTTCCTCTTTTTTTTCTTTTTTTTTTTTTTGAGAATCAGTGATTTTGTGTCTTCTAGGAATGTAGGAAAAAAATAGGGTATACTTTTTAAATTTATTTCAATTTCAATTTATTTCAATTTATTCTTTTCTCCAGAAACACTTGGGAAAATTCAACTCTTTGCTAAAGATATAAACCCCTGAAATTTTAAATATCTACCTTTAAGAGAAAACAGATTCAAAGCTGCAAATGTGATTTAATAATACTTTTGAAACAGAGATCAAAACATATTTGCAAAAAATGAAGGGAAAATTTGGAAAAAAAATTATTCAGCGACAAACAACTATAACTACAACTGAGATGTGATCACAACACCTCTTGTCAGTTACAGGAATGTACAGATTAAATTACATTTATACAATTAAACAGTTAAAAGAACTGCATAGTGGCCATGAATTGCCCCCTGCATATAGCTACTAATTTATGGACAAGTGTAATTCTTCTAGCGAATGTCTCGCACAACCAAGAAGAAATGAAGGATTAATGATATTATAATTTTCAAGTGTATGTAATTTGATGTAAGTGATATCTAAGCACTGATGATGTTCCACGGATAAAAAAAAAAAATAGCTATGGAATTCATCCTACTTGCCCTTTTTGTTGTCCCTTTTTTACGATTTTCTCTAATGATCTGATCCATTTAAATAAACAGTTTTAAATAGCCTCTGTGTTTGTGGTGACTGATAAAAAGAAGATCTGATTTGAATAAAAGTAGTAGCAGTACGCAAGATGCATTGTATTGAATGTGCTAAACAACATTCATTTCACCTTTTTTTTGTGTTTCATTTATTCATAAGCTGTGTTCTGCTGTTGAATATAATTCTTGAGATGCTCTTTCATAAATGCAGAGGGTGAAAAGCACTATAATTCGAGGTCATTTCTATTATCCTCTGAATATTATGGCATCCTCCCCCTGCATGGTCTGTGACGTCCTTGTCTCAAGAAATAAGATCTGTTCTGCTCTCTGTCTATTAGATATCCACAGCAGTACAGCTCCCTCAGCGTCCTGTCTCTCGCAAGTGCTCATAGCAGATGCATAGAGAACAGTATAAGAACTACATGAGTAGAAATGGATATTTTCTCAAGCATGATCTCCCAAATTCTGAAAATCAGTAGCTTTGGGACTTCCAGATTAAGAAGTGATATTTTTGTCTGTCTCTGTTGTCAAGTAGCATGGTACTGGAATTTACCTCTAGGCCCTAGTCCTTTGTTTGGTTGACTCCACGGCTATGTTTTTTAAAAAAATAAAATAACAGCTTTCTCTTCAGACAAATCCTGGATGATATTCTGCAAATAGGCTACTCCATGAGCTGTTCTTTAGACTCATTATGGATAAAACTGCACCAATTCATTCCTACAAAATCCTGCAATACTGTCCCTGTTAGGGCTGTACCCTGATACAACCCTATCTGCCCTCATACCATTCCCCCAAAGCATACTCCCACCACTTATTTCTCCAGCCAACACATCCCTCACACAACCCTTTTCTTACACTATAAACTGGTGAGAAGAAGAAAAAAATACTTACAAAAATAATAGCTATCTTTAAGTCTATGGGTTATTGACTGGGTCCTTCAAGAGATCGGGGACAGTGTGGATTCAACAATCCACTGTAGAGACACCTAGTCCTAAGCAGTCTGAATGTGAGCATCTCTGTATTACTTGATCCTCAGAGCTCATTTTCTGGAGTGAGTTCCTTTACCAACATAGAGGTAGTCTTGTAGTATCTTTTCTTAGTAGCCTCTAATGGACTTCTTGTCTATGAATCAGCTTAATGCATCTCATAAATATCAAATTTAAAAAAATAATTAAAAAAAAAAAATCCACGATGTTTGCTGAAACGACGTGATGGGATATGGTTAAAAGTGCAAGGTAAGAAGTGTGGAGCTAAAAGCCTGATAGAAGTCCATATATGAGACATTTTACTTTGGGTATCATGGGACACTTTCATTATACGCCATTTACTATGTTTCTGCTTTTTCAGTTTTTCTAGCTTGCTCAGTTTTCTGTTTCATGTTTGTTTGTATTAACTTTCTTTCTAGTTCTTCTTTTTCTCTGAGCTGAATGGGTTGAATTCAGCGATGTAATATACCCTGAAGCCATCCCTTTGAATTTCAGGTTGTGGAATTCTACATAGCTAAAATGGACAATATTCTCTGGAATTAGAAGAAAATAGTTAAAAAAAATAATAAAAAAAAGGATTCTAATTTGTAATTATTTTAATAAAGATTCACCATAATTTAGTATATATAGAGAAGTCTTGTATTTAGGTAAAATGATGAGTTACCCCAAGATAAAAATATATGAAGAGGCATTACCACAGGACAAAGATGCAAAAATATTCGGCATTGACTTGTTAATCAACTCCAACTGCAGTGATACTAATACTGCACCAGATTACAAATTCTTTATCACAGAGTGAGTGGTCATGACACAGTGGATTTTGGGGCTAAGTAATCAATACTGCCTTTTGAGATAGATACCTCTCTTCAGTCTCTAGTCTTCTATATCACATCCAAGTGATCTTTGCAGTAGTTGAGAGATGAGCAGGATTGCTTTCACATTGCTGTTGCTGCTGGATTTCTCAATGCAGACAGTGAATAATGAGTTACTGACATCTCTGCTCCACAGACTGGCAAATTGCAATACTGAACTTTCTCTCTGTCACTAACGAGTGCACTGAAACAGGTCATTTAGGCAAAACAGGAGAACAATAGCTTTAACAGATCAAAAAGTGTTGTTAACCTAAACTATTTGTTTAAGAAAGTTTCTATGCTAAGGAAAATAGGAGATTGCAATGTACAAGCTCTTCCATGGTACTTAAGAAAAAAAAAAAAAAAGTTGTAACAGCATCTTTAAAGTATATTAAACATTTAAAATTTGAACTCATTTTTAAGGGAAGAGTGATTTTTATTTATCTTTAAACAAATTTCAGTACTTGTCTTACATTTTTCTCTTTGCTTTTAAAGTAGGAAAGAAAACAGGTTTTCTTTTTAGAGGTCAAAAAGTGTTTTGTGATCATCATGCTGTCTATGAAAACTTTTAGCATTACATGAAAGCAGTGGAAACTGCCACTATTAAGTTGATTAGGTCAACATAACATAAGACTGTCCATATCATTATATTTACTCAATAGTATTGTCCAAACACCAGAAAAGACTGAAGAGTATTTGTTATATTATTTAAGGATGGAATAAATTTTATTAGGAATTGGTTTTAAGAAGCTGGTCCAACAACTGTGTGCTCCCTGAGTTAGAAAATCCTGAGAATGCTCCTACAGAAAGCCAAGTAAATGAAAAGTTCTATATGGGAATTGTGATACATCAGAGGTCCTAAATAGTATGTTGTATGGAGTGCTGGTGAAAAAGAAATAGTTACTCCCTACAGGATTATAGGGCTAGGATTTAGTAAATAAGGGTACTGATAGATTCAGAGAAATAAAAAAAATAAAAAAAAAAAAAAAAGCACAGTTATGCCCATATACATGTTATGTACAGAGAGATAACAGATTTTGAAAGAGGGTGGTGAAAAACTGAAAGCTTCTTATGAGAAGTATCAGAGCTGAACTCCTGAAGAATAGGTGGGCTTGTTTTTTTTAATACCAACCCAGTCTGTTGGGTTACTAGCATAAGAGACCTGCAATGTTTGTATCTGCTCAGTCAGGATTTTTTCATACATAGCCCACTTGGATCACAAGGAACATCTGCAAAATTCAGATACAAGTCTGATTCTGTCATCCTCCAGAATCTGTAACTCTTGGAGTTACAGCCTCTGTTGAGCAGTGTTTGAGTTTAAAATGGTTTGGCTGAAGTTCATCAGTGTAACCCTGCAAACTCTCTATCTACTTGCCAAACTGGCATACTTCTCAATGAGATGAATATCATCAATGCCACTGGGTTCAAAGTCTTGAAATAATCTGCTTCTGTTGGACTAATTACAAAAAAAGAACAGAAATCTCTTTTCTGGAGTTTTATTCTCCCAATACTCTGATATATTTCTATCTCAAATTCCATGCAAAAAAAAATAATGGGATATACTATAAATTTTAGAATAAGTCATATTGAAAAGCACATCTTGAGGTCATACAGTCCAGCCTCCTATTCAGATCTATGAGACCAGACTAGATTGATCACATCTTCTTCCAGTCTGGTTTTGAAAACACTCTAAGCAACTTGTTCTACTGCCTAATGGTGAAAAAGTGTTGTTTTTTTTTTTTGTTTGTTTGTTTTTTTCTCTCTCCTTACTACAGAACTTTTATACCACTATGCTATTAGACTATCACTTACATTTTTACTAGTGTATTCTACTGTAGATTGAATGGTGAGCTGTCTTAATTCACAGTTTGAATGTCTTCTGGTACTGCTGAAGCCAATAGATATTTCATAAAGGCTTTAAGCGGATATCTCATTTCTTGTTTTAAGTCTTTTTGGTCTTTCAACAGATCATTTCATAAAAGCTAAGCAGATGCAAAGGAATAAATCACCAAATCACACATCTGTGTGTATGTGAGCAAAATAGGGAAGAACCTAGATTACAGGCACAGTTTTTGGAGAGAAATCAGAAATACAATAACTATTTAATGATTAAAAATAGTAAGATATATATGACACTATCTGTGTATAGATAACTGCAGAGTGTATAGGATAATAGGATAATTCCATTTTGAAAAAGAACTAAGGTATACTCTCTCCTCTGTCAGACATTGTTTAAGTGCATCAACTTCACTTTCTTGCAGGCATTACATTTCTTTTGCCATTAAGCCTAATGTTCAAGAGAGAGTAATGCATGGTATTGTTCATCACATGTCAGTTACTTAGTGTTCCCAGCCTGAACTGACCTGAAGGTGAGGCCTAGAAATGCAATAAGGATCGTTAAGATACTATAGTACAATATGTGAAGAAAAAATACAGTATAATAATATGATTGTTTATTTGCATTTAAATCTGACTTTAGCATTGAAAGTGAAGAGGGAATGCTATTTTCAGTATTTCCACTGTGTTTAATATTACTATGTTTCTTTTCATACACAGCATTTCTCTTAAAATCTATGCCCTGCAATCAAACAGTATGAGCTTCCACACATTGTTAAAGAAAGAAATGGAGTAAGAAAAATTTGAATAAAACATCACCTGTGCAGTTTATTTTATTTTTTTTTACTACTTTCTCACTCAGTATTTTAATTACATTTTTTGCTAAAAAAAAAAAAAAAAAAAAAAAAGTCTTAGATTGGATTTCAAGACTCAAATAATGGGAATGGCATTAAGTATAAAGAAACAGGTCAAAATAGAGGAAATAAAATAGCTACGAGGAGAACAGTGAGAAATGTGAAAGGAGCCAATCCATTAGCCATTATGAGGACTGGTAAGAGTTGGAGAGCAGCCTGCAATGCAAGAAAAAGCCAAGATCTCTGAATACCCTCATCTACAGTGAGGCTTCTTCTGCAAAGCAATCCTCTCCAGTAGACAAGATTTACTGGAAATGACAAGAAAGGTAGGGCATATATTAGACTTCTTTTTTGTATGTAACAGTGTATACCAGAATAATATCTACTGAACCTAGAATGGGAAGCTTGCTGGTCACTAAAATGATTGGCATGATCTAAACTTTGAGCATCTCTTAAGCTAAACCAATTTATGATAGAAGGAATAAAAGTTAGAAATGCAAGGTAGAAGCTACCTTTTGAGTGATGTCCATGAGTACTGCCTGTCGGCTTATTATTATATACAGAGAAATAATTGTTAAGAGCTTCATAAATAAAGCTTTAAAAAAGGCTATTTAATGTAGCCACTTTGCCAGAGGCCACTTTTTCTTTGTGTGTAGGATTTTACTTAACTGCTGCATCAGTAAGGGTTCCGCTTAAGTGATAGTTTACCCAGATTGCCATTATTAGAAGAAATTCACTTTTATATTCTGTAGTTATGAACTGGATACATGCAACTCATGTAGACTTTAGAGTTCAGGTTACAATTTAGCTCCCTGGTAAGCTACTTCATCCAAGGCACAAAATGTTGGGGGAGAGGGAATTGAGTTGTGATGCTTATAAATACAACTTGAATGTCAGAATCATGAGTACTACTTTGCTTACATCAGCACTTCAGAATCAAAACAAGTGTTTTTCAAACAGAGATATACAAAAAAAAAAAAAAAATACATTAAAATCACAAGTTATAAACATAGGAGGTAATACTAATTTGGGGCAAGGACAACACCATCATATTCATAAGCTTCTAATATGCCAAAAGGATCATGAAGTTGTAAGATCAAAGCCATAGGAGATATAGATGGAAGGAATTGAATATGCTTTAAATAACTAATGAAGTACTACAGTCTTCGCTAATAAAACACATGATATCTGAAGACAGAAAAGATTGCAACATGGAAGTCTTGCCACAGGAGAATTCAGGATGAGGTAGTCACAAAGCCAAACCAAGGCATTCAATGATAGAAAATCTAAAATTAATATACTAAGGGGGATGGTTATAGAGGGTGGATACTGATTTTTGCTCCAGTATGTCAGTTTTCTGTCTCTCTGTCACATATATTAACCCTCTCTTACATGCTTTCGGTATAGACTACACTCACACCACTGTACCCTCTAGTCTCATTGGGACCAGCACAATGGACTCTGGGAAACACTGCCTCACCTGGTCAAGGCGCTCAGCTGGTGGCTGCTAACAATGCTCTTGCTCCTTAAGCTCAGCCTGTGCATAGTGATGGATGTCCATGGACACATTCCTCCTCTGCAAGCCTCACAGGGCTGATGTCTTTTCTACTTACTGTTTTCTAATTCAGATGGTGGATGCAAGCCACAAATGGCCTTACTAATCAGCTAGCCTTGGGCCAATCTCTGTCTTTCTCCATAGCTAAAGCCAATTAGCGGTCATTACTTTGGTCATTACCATCCTCTGGCTTCCAGCCCCAAAGGTGTTTAAAGGATAAACCATGAAATAAGGCTGCAGATAAACCATAAGACACAGATAAACACAGATAAAGAAATAAGACACAGATAAACCATGAAATAAGGCTGGTGCAATCCAGAACTCTACAATAGGACACACCTCTCCAAACCCCGTGACAACTGCTTGTGCTTTAATTGTTTTCCAGTGCATCTGAGAACCTCATCACAAGTTAGAGGTCAGCATAATCCGGGGTGAGATTCACTCCATGACAAATCTTTTAAGGAAATATTTCCCTGAAATATTTATCACGTATTCTGGTCTTGTTATTATACATACTCATATATTCAAACTTCCAGACAAACATTGTTCAAAATTTTCAAAGAAATCAATTTCAGACACAAATCAAATTATACATGTGCCAAAATTAATTCTTTGCTGATGACTTAGATTAAAATAAGTTGTATTTTACACTGATGTGAATGAGCTGCATAACTCTACCTAGACAATTTTCACAGATTCACATTTCAGAATTGTTTCATTGAAGGATCTAAAAATGTGGCACATACAAAATAATGGATGTGCTAGTATTAACTGTTTTCTGACAATTCCTTTCAGAAAGTATCTTGAAATTTCATCGAATTCAGAAAAGATTGCATGGAAATGAAACTTTTTTTTTTTTTTTTTTTAATCAAGGTCAGAAAGATCATTAAACAAGAGACATAACACACTGAAACATTTATATTTTAATTGCTTTTCTCAAGAATCAAGATTTTATGGAGAGATAAATCTCTGGAGACTGTAATGATCTGGAATGTAAGGTGACTGTCAGCAGAAAATTTGCTTTGTAGCAAGAATTATAGTTGATAATAGTTGTACCAATTTAAGTACCACAGTGCCACAACTTGAAGTTTGGTTCTAACCCTCCCTTCTGTACCATCTTCTCCCAAAATGCATGTATAAAGGAAAACTTTGTTAGCTTACATACCAGTACTGCATTTTGCAATTTCTAATAAACATCTGCAGACCTCTTTAATTAACTTTATTAATCTTTACTAAACTTTATTAATCAAGAAATATTTAAAGATAACTTTTTTTTCTTTAGTGAAATTCTTATGATTTTACCATTTTTTCATGATGACATAAAGAAAACCTGCCCCCTTGCACTTCCAGATACAAAGGATGAACTAGTTTCTGACAAAGCCTGTCAGAATTTTTTTTCAGGCTAAAATACTTGTTTTTGCCTGGTTGTTTACAGAATCACTACAGAATGAGAACCTTCTCCAAATAATGTTCAAATCAGAATGCTGTTGAAGCTAGGATGGTCTAAGGAACAAAGAGTATGTCTGGTGTTTTTCCAGTCACATTAGTTGGTCAACAGAGTAATATAAATGTATGTCAACACATTTTTATTCCCAATGTATCTAACAAATATCTTGAAATCCAGAAGTCACCTATACCAAGGAAATATCTTTTTTGTCCATAAATGCCCTTATTAATGGATACTTCTATAGTGACATCAAAAATCTCTTTGATTTTACGGTACTATATGATATTTTGGTTTCAGAAAACAGGACCTTTGCTCTTCACATGCATCTCTTCTTTTTATACTTCTTTCTTATGAAGTCACGATTGCCACTGTTACTCTTTGGCCTGTGGCAAGGGAGAGCTTCTGGCTGTGCTTATGAGGTCATTAGTGCCACTGTCACTCGTTGGCCATTGGCAAGTCATTGAATTTGGCTGTGTTTAGGAAGTCACTATTGCCACTGTCACTCATTGGCCTATAGCAAGTCAGAACTGCTGGCTATGCTTGTGAGGTCATGATTGCCACTGTCACTCATTGGTCAGTGGCAAGCTACAGCTACTGGGTGTGCTTGTGAGGTCACTTTTGCCACTGTCACTCTGGGACCAATGGCAAGCCACCGCTGCTGGCTGTGCTTGGGAGGTCACAATTACTACCAACACTCATTGGTCAGTGGCAGGTCAGTGCTTCTGGCTGTACTTGTGTGCTCAATATTGCCACTCTTAGCTATTGGCCTGTAGCAGGTCAGAGCTGCTGACTGTTCTTATGAGGTCACTACTGCTCCTGTCACTCTGGAGCCAGTGGTAGGCCACAGCTGCTGACACTGCCTGTGAGGTCATGATTACCACTGTCACTTACTGGCCAGTGGCAGGTGTTGCAGATTGAAAGCGGTGGGAGTTGGGGGGAGAGAGAAGATGTCAAATACTGTGTTAGCAATACACTCAACTCTGGCAGTATTGGATTCACGAACAGTCTGTCGACTGTAGGTTCGATTGCCTTCCAAATAAGTAGTTGAGTTCACAAATAGCACAATTTTTGCAAATTGAACATCTCCCATTGGGCAGCTACTGTGCGGCTTATCCACAGCACAGCACAGGGAGTGCAACAGAGTTTGGCTGTGGTGTCTTCACTCCGATCTACTCTCCGTTACTCCTCCTTGCATCTGTGAGGAGGGCAGATAGTGTTGCCTAGGGAACCGTGGAGGAGCAGAATCTGTGCAAAACAGACCATCCTGGAAGCGGCAAGTGTGTATCACCCCAAGCAAGCTTTTGTAATGCCCAAATTTCTGTTAGGCCCTAGTTTTTCTCTAAAAGTTCCCCTTTTCAAGCAGTTCTTCCATAGCAGGTCAGTGCTGGTGTCTATGCTTATGAGGTCATGATTGCCACTGTCACTCTTTGGCCAATGATAGACTAGTGCTGCTGTTACGCTTCTTATTATTATATAGTTACTTGGAGTCATGCTTACCACCCCCTCCTTTTTTTTTTTTTTTTTTTTTTTTTTTTTGTTTTCT
>JAYECN010514119.1:0-15102 GCA_035222435.1 Microcambeva ribeirae
GCCCGGTGTCGGGCGGGCTGCGGCCGCGGCGCCTTCGCTCTGCTCCGCTCGCCCGTAGCCGCCACGCCGCAACTTTTCCGGGTGCGGCTGGGACGGGGGCCAGGAGCGGGTCCCCCCCGCCGCCGTCCCGGTTCGGGGCGGCGTTGGGAGCCGCCGCTCCGTTCGGCCCGGCTCGGCCGGGCAGCGGGCGGCCGTGCGTGTTGGCGCGGCGCCCCGCCGCTGTTGTTACGGGGCTCTTGGTGCTTCCAGCCGCGTGTGCGGGAGCGGGGCCAGGAGTTTGAGCCCGCGCCGCGGATGCGGAGCGCGGAAGTGGGAGTCGCGTAGAGAAAGAGGGGCCGCTGGGGCTGAAATGCGCAGCGTGCCGGGTCGGGGGCGGCTCCGAGACATGTCACCTAGCGCGGAGAAGGGCCCTTATGTCCCGCCTGATGGGAGCAGCCTCTGTCTTGGCAGGTACTGCGGTGTTAAAAATACCATTGGTAAATCCAGCAGCTTTCGGGAGATTGCAGTCACATCTCCAAATCCAATCCGAACTTCACTTTTTTTTTTTTTTTTTTTCACCTTCCCCCCCACCCCTCTGCAAGACTGAGACTTTGGTTTATATTTCTTTTCCGTATTCCGGATCCAAAACAGGGAGATGGCATTAGAGCTAGGCGCACACAGAGGAAGCCGGTGCGCGTTGCCGGCTGCGGCTGCCCTATGGAGCAGGGAGTAGGCGAGCGCTGACGGCTCTGCCGGCCTCTTGGTCATGGCCTTCCCGGCGCTGGTGCGGCCCGCGAGCAGCCGTGGGATGGGGACCCTCGTGCGGCAGCGCTCCCGGGACGGAGGTCTCTGCCCCGTCACCTCGAGGGTCAGCTTGCGCCGCAGAGCCGCCTTCTCGCTGCTCTGCATGTTTGCTGCCTTGCCAAGCACGATACCCTCCAGCCTGCCGCATGCCAGAGAGGTTTTCTCTCCTTCAAACGTGAAAATGCTAAGTCCAATGAAACACAAATATTTTAAAGCCTCCTCTAGTAATTTGCCACTCTTCTATTATACAGTTAATATGATCTAACTATCACTGATGACATTTGAGTTAAAGAATTTAGTAAAGGTCATGGGATGCTTATGTAGATAGCAGTAATAATAAGCACAATTACAGCTACTGGGACAAAGATTTGAAAGGGATCACAAGCCAAGGCAAACGTGCCAGAAGGTGTTTCTGATTTGTAACTGGAAACAATTTATAACAATTAGGAGTGCATTTTTTCTTGGAGTAGGTCATATTGTATGTGCCTAGACAGATCGTGCATCTTCAGAAAGCTGTCTGGGGCCAGCTCCTGCCAGCAACTGTCTGCTAGAATACCTTAGGTCTGGTCCAGGATGATGTTTTCTGTGTTTTAGGTCAAAGTAATCAGAATAATAATTTAAAAAAAAAAATAAAATAAAAAAATTAAGGTGTCATAGTGCAGCTGAATACATAGCGCACCTGCAAGCATTCTGTGAGTATTCTGGAGTCCAACTCAAAACTGACATTGCAACTTCATTTTGAGAATAGCTAAAAATATGTGCTTTTTATTCTTTTTTTTCTTTTTTTTTTTTTTTTTTTTTAAGTGACAAAAGGAACTTGGACATACTCTAAATACAAGCCTAGCCGAAGCTCTGCTTTTTCATGCTGCATAGCTTGGGTCACTCAAATACAAGGTTTTCCCAGGGACAGCAGTAAGTATATGGTTGAGCTGACTACAGAAAATTGCATTCGAAAAGAGACAGAGCTGTTGAGACTTTAAGTTTGAAGCTTTTGTCAAAACTTGAGTTTTCCAGTTTTCCTGTTCTGCTGTCTTTTTTTTGTTTTTTTTTGTTTTTTTGTTTTTTTTTTTGGTCCCCTAGAAATGACAGTACAATAAAAGCTTTTGGCTGCTAGAAGAGAGTGAGATTTTGCCTCTTATTCTTTAGTAAATAATCCTCTTCCTTTTCTCTTGACATATGGAAGATTCTATTTCTATGTTTTGACCACTGAATTGGAACTCCCTTGATTCAGTTTTCTGCCAATGCATGGAGAAAGGAGGTGTTACTGTTGCTCAGGGGTGTTGAAGGAAATAAAAACAAAACACTGTGGAGTAATGATTCAATATTTCTATGCCAAAAGATAGAGAAATTTATTGATTTACCACATCAAAAAAAACACAATTGTAATTAAAGCAAATACATCAATCTGCTTGTGCACAGTACAAGTATGTGTGAATAAAAATTGAGGCCCACTTTGTATGTAAAAATATAATAATTTTGCTTGATTTTAACTTTTACTTTCAAAAATTTATGAGACATAAGTTGTAGTCACATGAGCAAAAACAAGCATTCTCAAAATTTAAGAGTTTGTTTCAAAAGTTTTGGAAACTTGTTTTTCTCCGGGTATGTACATATATCCTGAATGGATTGCATTGTGCTTTTGCATTGAGAAGCCTGAGTTGCACGTAGGATGCACCTTCCTTTTTCTCTGTGCATGAAAATGTGAAAGAATTGTAAAAGTAGCTTCTAGAGGGTTACGTGTGGGTTATACATGAAGAGATGCTGAAAGGAAGGAATATTTTCTGATTTAGTGATGGGAAGCGAGCTGCCTCTCCCAGAGGAAGGAACTTAGCAGAGTTCTCTCTGCAGCCCTCTTTGCACTGGGCATTTGCTAACCTACTGTAGTTCTCACAGGGAGATTTTTCTCTCACTGCTTCCATCCATCAGTGTTTTTATATACTGTTAATCTAAATATTTAATAAGAGGAATCCACAATCTCAGACATGGAAAAAGTCTGTTTTGCAGAGACCATAAGAAATAAATGGTAACTTAAGTGTTTTCTGTGTGTAACAAGCTTGTTATGTTTTATGCAACAAATGTCACCAGGAAAACATCACTTTCAATACACTGCTTTTCTGCAAAACTAAACGTGTGTAACCAGGTAATAGTGAAACAGTTGGAAGTGCAGCCACTCTTCTAGTAAAACTTGGTGCAATAATCTGTAGGTGGGAAGGTGATTCTTTCTTGAAACAAAACTTGTTTTCAGTCATTCATGTTTGTTATGTTATATATTTTATCCTTTCACACTGATGTTTTAACATTCCTGTATACTAGTGCCAGGACAGATAGGTGTCCCAGCAGTTCGGCCTGCAGCCCTAAGGGGAGCAAGGGATGCTGACTGTCAAGTCCCCATCATGTCTCTTGCGTCCTTCATTGGTGATGCTGTTGCATGATCTCTGATGTGTTTAACTTCAGTGTTTGCTTCTGGCACCCCTGTTGAAAGGGGCTTACTTATTTTCAGGATCTTACGTTGTTAGTGTACTCAGATCTCTCGTGCTTACAGGCAAGAAGGTTTACTGAAAGCATGTTTATGTTGCATTTCAGGTTCATAAAACTTTTTCCTTCTTTAGTCACTGTACTAAATCAACATTGGAGCACTACTGTAAAACTGTAGAAGATAGTCTTATTTATTTATTTTTATCCCTCCCCCTTCCCCAATGTAGGAGTGATATCTTTTGATTAGTTGTGCCATTCCATTTCAATTACAGGCCTGTAAATAATGTCTTTCAGTCCTTATAATAGTCATTTTTCATCTAGCCCTTCCCAGCTTGTTTCCAAAAGTATCCTCCTAATTTCCAGCCTAACATTATTTGTGCCCTCTATGTACTCATTTGGTCATTGTTTAATACTATCCCGTGGCTTAATTGTTATTTCTTTTCTTGTGGTTGCTCCCAATAAATAGGCAATGGTATGTACCATTCACACTTACCCTTAGACTTTATGTTGCTAGGCTAAACAAGCCAGGCTGGCTTAGCCTCAATGTATGTGTTATTTGTGTGTGTATATATATATATATATATATATGGAAAGAGAGGGAGAGAGATTATTGAAAGCCTAGTAGCCTTTTTACCTATTTTTTTTCTTGTATACGGTGACTACAACTATGCTTGATGTTATACATGACGGCAATGACAGTAGTTACTAGATAGCTTACTATTCTCTCTCTCTTTTTAAAATTATTATTAGTCTATTATTATTATATCCATCATGATAACTATGATCATGGGATCTCCAGTTGTCTGTTCTATTGATAAGCTGAAATAATTGAAAATTGAAAATTCCTGCTGTTTGACATTAGTGTAGCCATTTTTGAATTTGCTTTTGTTGTCTTGATCCTCAAGATTATACATGCATTTTCTTTAATAATACTCTCATCTTCCTGTGAAGAGATAATACCTGCTCAGTTGTCCTTCATCAGTTCTTACATGTGCACTCTTGCATTTATAAAACATTAAGGATCTGTTTTTGAGTTCTCTCTCAGTTAGTGAAACCACCACAGTAACTTCAGTTTTGATTGAATGTTTCCTGTAACTGTCTTTACTTTAAACAATTTAGTACTGATTTAGTACATCTCTTAATTCAGTTTCTTTTAGCTTAACTAATGATTCCATGGTGTACCAAGTTAACCTATCCTGAATTACCCCCGGACAGGCTCACCTGCATTGTATTCTGCCTGAGGTAGGGGAGGGAAGAACCTTCCATTTCATCAAAGGAGGAGGTTGTAATCTGCCAGGGCAACCTGAATAAAATTGTATTTTTATCACTTCTGCAACAACATTTTTTATTTACTTCAATTTCCAATGATTATTTACTTCAGAATCTGTTTCATTCTTCCTTCACTTTAATTTTGTTTTATTAAAAATGCTTTCAGTAAAACTAAAATACACTCTTGTACAAATCCATAGATATTAAATAGAAGTAGCTGTAAGGTATGCTTCTAAGCTTCAGGATGACTCTCAGTCGTGGGTACTTACAAAGGTTGTCTGATACTTCTCACAGTAAGATTCTGAGGTTAATTGCTTATAGCTCTGATACATTTTAGATATTGATGGTGAACCCTTCCATGTTAAGACTGAGCTACTGATTTTCTGTTAAGAGAGCAGGGATGAGGACTTGGCCTAGAGCAGAAGCTGAGGAAAAGTAGTCCAGAGCTGAGATGAAGCTTGGCCTACTGAAGTGATAAGCCAGTTTGCAGAGAAATAAAACATCTGTAGACACTGTTGGGGTGTGAGCCAATGGGGATGTATGATCAGGAAGGGAAAAATTCTGCTAAGACTGTGAAGGGGCTGATGGGGAGCAAGATCAAGTGAGGAATTGGAATAGGACAAGGGCTACATGGCTGGAGGAGAAAATATGAGGCAGTAAGGACAGAGTGGGATGGTCATGTAGCTACCCTGCTTCAGCAGAAGTGTGTCTCTTCATAGGCCTTGGTTACCAGGTGTTTGAGAGACCCACTTTTTGAACTGGCAGATTATATCAATAGTTACTTGGCATAATTGGATGCTGTGCTTTGGGGCACTTTGGTATGCAAACCCAATCCAACATCATTAATATACAACTGCATGATTTCCTTCAGCTGCATCTCTCCACAAAGCCGCAGTGTTTTCTTTTAGAAGCAGATTCCCCTCTGTCATTTCTTCATCTTCCCACCCTGTTTGAATCACCTGTACACAAGCTGCACCGTTATTTCTTTTCAGATATTGAACTTCATATTAGCCCGGTGTTTTATCCATGTCACCAGTGCTTATTGCTCGGGGACTGTTTTTGATTCTGGAATGCTAGTGATTATTTTGCTCCATAAACTAGCTTGCTTAATAGAGGCCCCTTTCTCCTTGAAACAGTTTCTGGGTCACAGTCAGGGAATAAATATTCCCTAAAGCTGGGTATTTCCAGAGTAGAGACAGGAGTTTTTATCATTTTCCAAGTCAGACTGGTGTGTTTACGAGAGTTTTTTTAAAATTGGCAATACTGTGTTGCAGGTTTCTGTGTGAAACACAGCCTTGGTGTCCTGTGGATTATTTAAACTCTGATTTTTTTTGCATCCATTTGGTTAAATCCTTTCACATACATGTTGTACTCTCAACTCAAGGTAAGGAGCTGGATTGCATGGTACTAAGAATCTCAATCGCATTATGGAAGAGATTAGGATTTCTCATCTTCCAGTGTTTGGGGATTTTAATGCATCTTTCTCATCCCGATGTTAAACAAATGGCTTTTTTTTTTCTCTCTCTCTCTCCCCTCCTCCTGCTTACTGCTGTTTATGATGGAACAGTGCTAATATATTTTGATCACAAAATTAGTGTGCTTTTAGTTAAGCATGTTAGTTTAGACTAGTCCTTTCAGGAGACCTTTCTGTGATGGCTGTTTTTAGAGGACCTATCTAAAATATACCTTAGCTTTTATTCCTTGTGACAGTTGATGAGACTGTTGATGTCATGTAATTCTTTCAGCAAAAACAGGCTGGCAGATCCTGTCTTTCTGATACTCTCACCTTCCAGAGCGATGAGTTTCTCTCCCTTTGAGAGCGATATGGAATTGCAGAATGGTCTATGTTGGAGATGGTCTAATCCAACTCCCTGTCTGAAGGGAGAGTCACCCTGTTTAAGGCAGGCTGCTCAGGCCTTTGCCCAGTTGAGTTTTGAATATTACTGAGAGTATTGCTGAGGCTTGGTGCACCTTCTGGGTACCCTGCTCCAAGAGGTGACTACCATCACCATGAACAAGCTGGGTCTTACATTTAAATACCACTTCCTGCATTTCAGTTTGTGTCTGTTGCCCTGTATTGCTTCCCTGGATGCTGATAAGGAGAGTGGCTCTTTATTTCCTCACACTGACAGCTATTTATATACATTGATAAGACCCCCTGAACCTGCCTTTTTTCGGTTTGAACAGCCTTAGCGCTCTCATCCTCTCCTCACATGAGAGATGCTTCAGTACCTTCTCCATTCTTGTGGCCCTTTGCAGGACTCAATACAGAATGTCCATGTCTCTCTCGACCTGGGCAGCCCTGCACTGGGGAGGTGTTTTGGCAGCGCTGAGCGGAGGGGAAGAGTTGTCTCCCTGGACCTGCTGGTAAAGCTCTTCCTCATGGAGCTGAGGAGGCTGCTCGCCCTCCGCCTGTGCCGCGTGGACACTCGGGGCCTTCTCTGCAGAGCTGCCTCGCAGTGGGTCGGCCGCCAGCCTGCGCTGGTGCGGGGGTTATTCCTCCCTGGAGTAGAGCTTGGCATTTCCCTCTAAACTTCATGAGGTTCCCGTTGGACCATTTCTCCATCATCCAGGTTGTTAACGAAGGCTTTAACGAGCCCTGGCGCCAGCGCTGATGGCTGCAGTCACTGTTAGTCACTGGCCTCCCGCTGTGCTCTGCGTCTCTCACCATGGCCCTGGAGCCTGGCGCTTCGGCCGGGCCATGTCACCCTCCACTTACATAGTCCTTACCACGTCACTTTGTTGGTGATCATGTCTTGAGACACTGTTTGAAATAATGCTTGGTTAGGCGAATATTATTAAAATAAAAGTCATCTTAAGCATTATTTAGATGGTTGCTTTGGAAATTCACAGAAGAGGAGAATGCTTACCCAGGAATTTTGAATGCATCCATTGCTGCACAGTGAAGGTCCAGCTCTAGCAGTGCTTCAGTGCTTGATGATGTTTTTTGTTTGCCTTTTTTTTTTTCTTTTTTTTTTCTTTTCTGAAAATAATTCTGCAGACCTAAAACATGCTCCTTTCAGATGCGATCTGAAAATCTAAAGTGTGTTTAAATTGTTAGTTAATAAGGCACAGTGATTTATGCAAAAATGCCTTCTAATTCCCATAAGAAATTGCCCATATAATTTACTCTGGAAGGGCAATTATCTTTTGTATTATCCATAACTCAGGAGCTGTGATGGTAGTGGCAGTGAGTTATTATGGTCTTTCCTATGTGGAATGGACCTTAATAACTCTATCACACCAAAGATGTTTTAAAGTTATGGATTGTATGGAAGGAAGATAATAACTCTTCTTGATGAGAATAATCTATATTTCTCTCTGTAAGCGCTCAGTAATTCACAGCAGTGGGCACAAAGCAATCTCTTCTTTTGCTGTGCAGTGGGGGGAAAATACCAGAACAGCACCTCTTCAGAATATAAACTTCATACTTGCCTATGCTTACGATTGAAATCGCTTCATTTCTGGAATTGGTTTATTTATTATTTAAGTATTTTATGGTTTAGTGTAATTCCTGGAGACAAAAGTATGTCTTGAGATAGTTCTCTCTCTGCATATTGGAAAATGAATAAAAGATAATGCTTTTACTCTAACGGATTTGCAAAACTAACTCTTAAATGAACTGGATCAGTTTTTATGTCCTACCTAGTATGGCAGTGTCTCTTTTTTCTATTTTGGTTCTTTTTATGGGTAGACTTATGTGAATTTTGTTTAAGTAAACTCTTAACATTTTCAAGTAAAAGGTGCTTTTGTATTTTAATAACTGAATCAAAATGGTTTGAGCTGTTTGTGAAGTAATGTAACTGGAGTCCCAAGCACATGGGTAGACAAATACACTGAATTTCTAATCAGAATTTTGAGGTAAGAATATGAATCTTAATGAACTTGTGAAAGAAAAAAATACCTGTAATTATTTTGGGAATAGGCTTTTCTCATCTGCTTTTGCTTCTTTTTTTAGTCTTAAAATGTAAGCAGGGGTTCATGACTGTGATACGCATAAGTAGCGTGCTCGGTTGCTAATGATTATACATGTGCAAGGTGTACAACTTGCCTAGGCTTTAAATGAGTGTGCAAGCTGAGGTAATTTGGGCAGCTCCTGGTTGCCAGCAGAATACTTGAGGATTACTCTGCCTGTGCCTGCAAGACCTGCCTTGCCTGTCACTGTCCGGGCTCTGACTTGAGCTATGCTAGACGCCTCGTGCTATATGGTGAGAGTGCCAATCCATCTGTAGAACTCTGACTCTAACCTGAAGCAAGAGTAAGCATGACTAGATGCCGTCAAGTTAGCATGTTGCACTGAAGTTTTCTCACTTTCCTTGTGGGATTTAAAAAAAAAAAAACTTCAAGTAGAAGGGTGTCATATTAGTCTGGCCAAGTTTTGGTCCCTATTCTGCTTTTAGCCTGAGAAGTTTCACACCAGCTTTTTCTTTATATATATGTATGTGTGTGTACACACACACACACACATATATATATATATATATATATATAAAAACACTCTGTGGGTTCTATAGAGTGGTTGTTGCTTCTAACTACTATTCTATCAAATAATCTGTTTCAACTTCAGAGGTGCTTTTTGAGACTCGTTCCTCTTTACATATGATCTTCAAAACATAGTTCTTGATTTGCAGGATAGACTTCAAACACTAGTCCATGTCATGTGATAGTTTGCGTTTTTTCTTGAAGCGGTATGGGGCTAATTAGAAAGGATAATATTAGTTAACATGATACTACATTATTATATTGAGTCACGTGCTCTTGCTGTGCTAATGATGTGCTTTAGTGTAAAGGTCTTCTGGTGAATTTGGTGATAAATTCACTCCTTCCACCTGCTATAGTTTGCTTTTGAGTGTAATTGGTATGGGAACAGTTGTGTATTGATTACTCAGCTGTATTTTTATAGGTATGATCTGAACTAGCAACGTATTAAGGAGCTGGGAATGGCTTTTGGCTGTGTGGCAGTGCTTCCTATGCTTCTGCCACTGTGGTAACCGTGTCAATCTTGTTTGTGCACTGTAAAAATGAGTCTTGTTGATGGCTGGCTTTTGCCATCCTGTGACCTAGTAGTAAAGCAGTTCCGTTGTTATCTAATGCAGCAAGGAGGATGTCTGTCCATTTGATTATATGTGATTATTTCTTGTAGTAGCTGCAGGCTCAGAAGTGAATTGTAAGTACTTTTTTTTTTTTTTTTGGACATGACATCCCTTCAATGTAAAATACAGGAGAAGCAACCTGTTTTGAAGAAAATGTTTTGAAATGTTGTCTGTGCTTAGTCTCTGACTGCTACTTGATTGCTGAAGAGGATCTCTGATTTGTGAGAAGTATCTTCCAGTTCTTTGGTCGTCCAAAGCTATGCTCTGAGGTTTGTCTTTTATTTATTCCCAAACAGTAAGAACAGGATCAATAGCTTCTTGCGTCAGGTTTGCCTACTATTTGCAAGATTAAATACTAGAAAACTTTCTGGTATTCACTGTGGATTCATTATGGGACTGTTTTCTTCTTGTATTTTACAGCAAGGGTTCAGGAAGATACTTTTTCAGGACTTTTAAACACGTGTGCCCTATGAGAAGTACATATCATTCAATCTGTTTTATACAAAATATTATTGAATATAGTAGTGAAATTTTTTTATGGCATATGGATTTTTTTAAACTTTATTTCAGAGTATTAGTTTGTGGTGTTTTTTGTTTGTTTGCTTGTTGTTGTTTTTTCCTGCTAAGATTCATTTATGTTCAAAGTGGCCCAGCTCTTGATGCAGAAACTGTAGCTAGGAAACAGATGGAACAAACATAATATATCTGTCTTTGTAGGGGAAAGATGTCAACTTTCATTACAAGTACCTATTAATATCTCTGATGGGTAAAGAATGTAAAACTAAAATAGGAAAAATGACTTTGCTAATGTAAAATGGTGACTCTGATGATGCATCTCAAAGGTGATGGGAGATGCAGCTTCAGGATATTATAGCAACACTAAGTGAGTGCTCCAGAATCTGCTCTGGTGCTGGGGCACCTGAGAATCTCTAGGAGGGTTTTTAGACTCACTACCATGTGCTGTTCGCATAGTGCTAAAAGTGTTTTGTGTGTGTGGAAGGTCCCTGTAGGGGAGGTAGCTGCTTTCTAGAGTGTTTGGTGGTAGAGCTCAGGAAAATTAAACCGAAATACCTTTCCTAGAACAGCTGTATTCCACTGATTTTTAGTAGGTCCCATAGGTCTGCCTGCTGGCCCATAGCTCCTCATGCTTTGCAGCCCCTTGGGCTTCTTGTCTCTTCAGAGCCTCTAAGGCAGTGCCTTTGCTTTTTCAGGGTCCTGCATGACAGTAAGAACTAGAAGACTGAGGTGGTCTCAAAGCTTTTAAAATGAGTCCGTGTTAGAAAGCAAGCTCTAACAAAGTGCTAGCATGAGTAAGTAAAAAAGTTTCAGAATCTGCAAATAGGGATTTTCTATCCTAAGCACAAAAGCACCGTCTAGTAAAATGCTCAAGATGACTTATATAAAATATTGTATGTGTTATACTTTCCTGATGTCAAGCTAAAGGGTCTTCTGAAAATAAAAGGCAAACAAAAGGGATTAATGGTTTAATTAACCCCAAGCCTAACTTTGTATTTGCATAAATGCAGTTTCCTGTCATCTTCAGGCAATTTGCGGGTTTTTTCACTTATAAATAGTGTTCTCGAAATATTTGGTTACTCTATTTAACCTCTCTTATGCAGATTCTGTTTTGACTGCTCATTTAGCAGGTATGTTTGTACTTATGTACGTATTCATGTTTGGCTTCAAAATGGACTATAAAGGATTATCTTATTATGCATCTTTTAAAATTTCTCTTCACTGTTGGTATGTATGTTTCTAGCAGCTTCAGCTGTAAGATGCTCTCTGTAGTTACTCAGGTAAGTTGTTAAACTTGGACAAATGTCCACCTTTAAAGCACTTTTGTCCTTAAAGTTGTTGATGCTGTCAAGATCTTTCTGGCAAGAGCTTAATGGGCCCTGCAGCTGCCGGCAAAGCTGCCTCCGTCCTGTCCCTCTGGCTGCGGATCCTCATCTCCCTCCGTAGCTCTTAGCCAACCTGTCCTTTCCTATATCTTGTTCCTGTCTGCCCTGTTTAACCAGTCCTGACTTCTCATTTCTTCAGCCCATCAGCTATTGATGTAGTGTCCGCAAATACCACGTCTCCCGTTCTCAACTGTAGTCCCCTCTTAATTCAAATGTGGGCATTTCTCCTGCATTATTCTGGCCAAGAATTTACCTAATTACAGGAAAGAATTTTTTCCTGCGTTCAATTCAGGTACCTGGCAATGGAACCTGAGCTTGTCTCTTCAGAGCCTTTTATCTCAATGAAATGTGAATATTTTCTGGTGGAAGGAAGAAGTGCTAGAGTGACAACATTGCATCGGTCCTTGAGCTTGAGCACGCCAGAGCTGCTGTGGTTGATGCCCCTGCTGCTCTAGTGCCTTCCAAGGAGTCACCTATCAGTAAAGAAGGGCTGCCCGGGGCTGATGACATTGCTTTACTGCTTTGCTGAGAGCTTCTTCTTTTTGCTTTTTTATTTTTTTCTTGCGGTGTTTAAAGATAACTGTCAGCTTGATAGTTACATTTTCAAAATATTAACTTAGGATGGTTGTTTACTTTGAAATTGGTTTTTGGAATTGGGCTGCTTTTCTGTAGCTTTGTTGTTGTTTTCTGCTCTGTTTATAATTCATGAGTTTTGTGCCTTCTTTTACACTTGATTTACTCTTATCATGTAGTATTTTCATTTAATGCTAAGCATTTTTTCATTAAGCAACTGAATTAGGGAATTCAACACGGACATATTGCTTTAGTCGAAACTTGGAAGCCCTTAGAGAACTGTGCGCTCTTTATTTATACTAACTTGAACTTTAAAATTTTTGATCTTATTAGATGTATTTGGGAGTGAGTTTCTTTCCAAAGAATGGAATATGTTTACCAGTGATACATGAAATTTATTTTCTCAATCGGTGCTGAGAAGCTGTTTGTACAAGGCTCTGTCTCTATAGTTACTATGTGTGGTGTGGCGTGTGGTTTGTTTGTTTGTTTTTTTAAATTTATTTTCCTTTTTTTTTTTTTTTTTTTTTTTTTTTTTTTTCCTGTAGGCATTAAGGCACTTGCTTGGAGGATCTTCTAATTCTGAAGGTGTCCCTCCGTGTCTTATTTCATCTTTTTTTTTTATCCTTATCAAGACAATTTGACTCAAATACCAACAGGTCCTTTAGGAGGAAAGGCATTGAATTAGTGTGTGTGTGTGTGTGTGTGTGTGTGTATTAATTGAACATATATATATTGAAATTTTTTTTTTTTCAAGTAATATTCAGTTGTCATTCAGTTGACTACTGAGTCATTGCCCTTGTAACTGATCTTTGTCGTCAAGCCATACGGTCTTCAGAGTATGAGTTTTATTCAAAGTTGGTTATTTGTTAATCTACTGATATTTTATAAAATAGGAGGTTCTCTAGGACAGGAATTTGTCACCTGCTGCCCTTGATACGCACTGCAGGTTGCAATTCCACTTTGAGATATGTTGATACAGTCGCTTCTTCTAAAGCTGATCTGCATTTTTACTGCTGCGTTACTGCTGCAACGAAATCCAAGTCTGTGAGCTGTTGGTCACTTACCATGGACATGACTTGTCTGTGCGTGTGTGTTTATTTAAGTCTTCATGGGCTATCATTTAAACTTGAATAAGTGGCCTTAAAACATGATGATGTGGACAACCCATTTTATTTGCACATGTTGTGTGTGTTGGTTTGGGGACAGAACAGGTCAGTGCTTCACGATCGGGTTTGCCCGCGCACATCCTGTGACTGAAAATACCTGCTGAAAGAAAACTAATGGCTCTTATCTTTCATATGTTTTTTTCCCCCCATTTTCCAATATAGGAAGAGGCCGAGAGATTGGTGCAAGCAGGACACTGGGGTTAATGATTTGCCCGCTTACGCGGACGTGGGGCTTTTTACGCAATCACGGAAGGGGCTCCGTTTACAGAACGGGCTGCCACTGTGCCCGGCCTGGGCTCCTGCTCTGGGTTAGCGTTCGTGTTTCCGCCGTGTGAGGGAGCACCGCTGCAGTCGGCCACCTGCCTCCGCGCGGTCTCTTCTGCCCGTCAATCCGGCCGGGCTCTGACAATGGAAGGAGATGCTTTTAAAGAAAATGTGATATTTAGGCCGAGGCACATATCCTAGGCAGATGGATAGGCAGTTATTTCAATGCCTGCAGCTCGTGTCAGCTGCATATTTTTTGCCTAGATAACTGAATTGCTGATTGCCCACCCTTCAGTGTCAAATATGAACGCTGTTTGCGCGTACTCAAAGGGTGTCCTCTGAGCCCAATTAAAGCAAATATTGTTCTGCTCTGGATTTTTATCTTTGGCTTTAACGGAGCTTCCCCGAAAGGGCCAATAACATAGATTCTTGTAAAGCAGCAAACGAGATCTCATCTTAAAGCAATTCGAGCATCTTGCGTGTCTGAATCCTCTGAGACTGCTGCCCTTGCTGTATGACAGGCTGTCAGGGCTTTTTTTTTTTTTTTTTGTTTTTTTTTTTTTTTTTTTTTTTTCCTCTCTCTCCTCCCTTTGCTCTTAAAATTTGAGGTGTCTGCAGCAGATCCTAGCTGGTCTAACCTTTGCTGAACGATACCCGAAGACTTTCCCTTCTTTAAGAGTAGGTCTAGGGGGAAACAGTTTAATCAAACAGTATCAGACAGGGGTAGGTCTGGAGTATCCACCTTTGGCTAATGCGTTTTTTACTGGTTTACAAGCCACAAGAGCACTTGGAGTAGTGAAGCCTGTCACGTACCCATATTGAGGGAAAATAACTTGTTTGCTAGGTAGCAAAGCGAAGCTTTAACAACTGCATAAAATACAAAGCAGTTGTGCTGCGCAGTGGATGTGAGGAGTATGGTGCCCTTAGCAGGTGCGTGCCATGCTGCTGCTTGCACCCACATGTTTTCATTTTTATCAAATTCGATAAAGTCCTGAGTGAGTTCTGTTCATGTGAAACTGTCCTCTGATCCCTTTGGTGCTGCTAAATAAAACCTTAATGCTTATCTATGTGTAACACTTTTTGAAGCTTCTTTTGTAGGCCAACTGCAGCATCTGCACAGGCAGTACCCCGGCTTTTCGGGCTCCCTCGAGTGCTATGTTGACGTGGCAGCATGAGATCCCGAGCATAAGTGCTGAGATATTCCCGGGATGAGGTATTTGGGCGGTGTCGGTGTGGAAGAAGCGCCTCAAGTGGCCTCCTCTGTTCCCTGAGCAGGAGATGAGGGCTGTCTCCGCTCCGGTGCCAGGGGAGGTGTCAGCAGCAGCCCTACAGCACTGCCTGACAGGGCTGCTCTCAAACAACACCGAAATATGATTTATGGACGAGATCTGCTGTATGTCTGGCTTGCTTTTTTGACCTTCCCTGCCTTGAAGCAGCCTGTGGCTCCTGATAATCTTCAGGAGCTGCACCACTACATCCACTGTTTGTACTCTGGAGACCTGCTTGCTGTTTCTCGGTGAAACTTGTTTTGACTGTCATGGTGGGGGGGGGGGGGGGGGGGGTTTTTTTTTTTTTAAA
>JAYECN010514119.1:15112-62447 GCA_035222435.1 Microcambeva ribeirae
CCGCCCCCCCCGGGTCGGGGTTATTGAACCAGGGTTAAGAACAGGAGCTGCATATGCGACTGGTAGATGGGGATTTAGGTTTATGATGGGTGCCAGGGAGGTTCTCTTGATAGGCTTGCATGCAGATAAGTAAAAAGGTGCTTTGCTTGGTGACCTGTTTCACTTCTGCTGCTTAATTTCTCGTATGCTCAGTCTTTTCAATTTACTTTCAAGAAAATCTTTCTCATGATTTTGTTAACTCTTCTGCATGTTGCCAAAGAGCTCTAGTTAAGCAGCAAATCCCCATCAGAAGCAATTTCCTACATGTTCCGTACTCTGGCACAGAATTACGATTTCACGTTCTTTGTGTCTACCTAGCTGCTTATGCACATGGCCAAGGAAACTATAGCAGAACATGACACAGTGACAATTGATTCCTCTGATATTTTTTTTTTTAAATATCCATTTTTTTCTGTTAACCAGGCCTTCTTGGGGTAAATGCTATAGATATTGTTCTCATGATTGCTTTGCAGAGGTCTCTGCTATCCCTTTGTGCTGTCATGTCATTATTCATGGTTATGTACAAATCCCTTATTTGAATTGTCTAATTCAAGCATGTCATGTCCTCTTTTAATAAAATCGGTGACTGTGAGTCATCTTTAAACAAAAATAAGCCTTTTGACATGCTCTCTGTTTGCTCACCTGGCGGGTCAAAACGGCAGTAGAGATTTTTCCTTTCACCAAGGAGCTCTGAGGGCCGAGGGCTCTGCGGGCCTCCCTCCTGAATTCGTTTGGCTCTAATAAAAGCTTCAGTCACCTGTAAGTGTGGCTGCCTGGCTCTGGAGAGAAACTTGTCATTTCTTACTTGCAGAAGCAACGTATGGTGCTGTCACAGGCCTTCTGGAGATCTCCAAGCAGTGTAAGGAGCATGGACTGAATCTTGAAATGGAAGGAATGTCAAACTATGGGAGGGACAGTGGAGTGGAAAAGAGGAATCTCCTGCTAATGCTTCGTGTACTTACATCAGCTTTCATGCCAGCAAAGCATCACAGAAAGAAAGCCTGGCCCTCAGAGGCCCTATCTGAGGGCAAAGCAGGGAATCTTGCTGTGAATATTTTGTGAAAAGCTATGTTGTCCTGCCATGGGTAGGACTCATGGAGGCTATCTAATAGTTAAGCAAGTGTAGATAGAAATCAAGAATGGGGGTCAGAGGAGAAGAACTTGCATTTCTTAATGTCTCTGGAGGGAGCAGTTGGATAGAGCAACACTAGGATTTTTTTAGATAATGGAAAACTGGGATTTACTTTGGAATTTTTGTCTGAATTGCAGAAATGGAAAACAAAATGAGGTTTGAACTTTAGTACTCTTGGTATGTGCATTGCTTTGTGTTCTCAAACAATGTAATATAAACTGCTTCCCCCTCCCAAATGTAACTAGATACTACTGTGTGCACTGGCATTCCCTTTAAAGAAATAATTTTCAATATCTGAGAAATAATCTCTCCTACTGTTTGTGCATTTCAAGGATCAATACTTGCAAGGGGTGAAATACATTTGCGCGTTGTACTACTGCATTTATGTGACTGCTTTAATCCTCAGAGCTGTGCTCTTCGGGACTGCATTACTGAGCATCTCTTTCGTTTTTTTGAAATATGAGTGTATTGTCTCAAGTGTCTGGGTGCACTGTCCTTGTAAATACATTGCACCATAGCTAGAAACTGTAGTATAGTGTTGTGTCTTTATAATTGTGTGCTTTTTTTGTAGCTAATATCTGGATATTGCATAAAGCAAAAGTGTTTGGGCAGGAGGCTTTCTAAGTAGAATTCTAATTAAAGATGCATAAGTTTTAGAAAAATGCATTATGTTTGGAGTGTTACAGCACAAAAGGAATGGGGTAGCTGCAGACAGAACCAGGATACGGTCTGCGAAAGCAAGCAAGTAAGTAAAAAGGAAAGCTGTGTCATCATTCTGCTGTTATGATATTTCTGTGAATGGCTTCTAGGACTACCCAGCTCATAATGTTCTTGAGGCGGGCACCAAATAAGAACGGGGTTTGCTTAGGCCGGGTGGCAGAAGCAGATGCTTGGCCCGAAGCGTGCCGAGCGCGTCGCTCGCACGCGGACATCTGCTGGGATAGGGGCCTGCTGCGCGAGAGCCTTGCCCTTCCCCTCTGCCCCACAGGGAATCCCAGCACTCTTCTGGAGACCTTTATTGCTAGGGAAAGCTGGAGAAACCTTTCAGTAGAAAATAAGCCTGTGTAAAATAAAGCATAATGATCTCCTAGTTCAAACTATTTTTCTAATTGAATATTCAGTCAATAATCCCTTATATGCCATCAGGCAAATAGTATTTTTTTTCCTCATAATACAAATTTATTGCTTCCTTTTTAAACAAATAATTGTCTAATTCTTGTCAATTGCATTTTAATTATTGCACAGTGATAACACGGTGAGTATTTTCGCTGGAGAAGCTGGTAGGTTTTTATAGATTTTTTTTTTTTTTTTTCCCACACAGTAGTGCATGAAATGGCTTAACTTTATATTTTAGTATGCGAAAGGATAAAAGGCATTGAAAATATCTGGATAAACCGTAGCAAATATTGTGCCCATCCTCCATTTCTCTTAGGGAAACTTGGAAGGGGAAGAGGGGCAGAGGTCTGAAGTAAATGGGAGCAAGTAACTTGAAATGTCTTCAATATGATCAGAAATTTAGAATATGCTGTCATTACTTAAACTACTGCTGTTTTCATTCTTTGTACTGCCGCAGAAGTGACATTTTTGTTTTATTTTTGGAGGGAGGGGGAGAATAAAGGAAAAGTCATCTTCAAAGTATGAGTAAGAGCATATGAGGAGACTATCGGATGTCTGCAAAAACAAGTCAAGTTTGTTTTTATATGCACTGACTGTAACTTTCCAATACTTGACCCTCTGACTTTTTTTAACTGTGCTGCTGTTTTCTATCATAATTTGCAATTGCTGTTTTAGCATATGATGATGTCCTGACCCTGTGCCTGTCTACAGTCATAGTCTAAAATTGAAAATAACATGACTACTTTTTTTTTTTGTTGTTGTTGTTGTTTTGTTTTGTTTTACTCTGGGAACCCGTATCTTGTTCTGCTCAAATCAGCCTCTAAGCAGCACGCAAATCTGCCATTAGGTTTATAACTTGGCCTAAATTGAGTGTTTTTTTTTTTCTGGCTTTCAAAATGAGCAAGCACTGTTGCCTGACAGCACGAGCTTCCCATAGCAAATGAAGTTACTGTGCAAGGGATGAACAAGCTGGCCTTTCTTTTTGTTTTTCCTTCAAAGTATTCGGGTGAGTGAGCTTGAGATGGAAGAGGAAATTGGGGAATTTGCCCCAAAGAAATGTTATCTCTTGAGATAAGTTGAAGAAACTGATCACCAAATAAAGGCCTCTCAGGTGATGGAGGGGAGTTAGGAGAGGCTGGATGCTGTTTTGTTCTTGAATATTATATTCCTCCTCATTCGAAGACCAAAAGAAGGTAGTAGGAAAGGCATTTTGGATAAATGCCCCTTGAAAAGCTACGTGTCATTTAAGACTGTGAAGGTTTTCATTTTCATCTTTTGTAACTATGCTTCCAACTCTGTAAGCAAGGGAGTAACCTGTCACTTCTGCTAGAATAGGCTTTTATGTTTGGCTTCAGGCTGGTCTGCGTGGGTTTTCTTTTTGTTTTGGTGTCAATTCCCTTGAAAAGGAATTGGTTGCGGTGTGCACCTTGGTATCTCCCACACCCTGCCTTTAGAAGACATTTCACTGATGTGTGCCACGGGGAGGAAGATGCTTGGTCACTAGAGATGCCTAAATTATCGCCATGTAGGTGGTGATAATTTGAGACGGAGCATTTGATGAAGGCAGCTCCTTATTCATCGCCGCAGCTGTTCTGTCAAAGGTGTTGCGCACTCCTGCCTGGCAGCATATTGCTTTGATACCGTAGCTGACATCAAAGGGCTAAGTAGGATGAGGGAAAACAGAGGGAGGAAAGCAATAGTGAAACAATTGTGATGTTTATTCATGAAGTGAGAGGACTGGGCTGAAGAAGACAAGGAGAAAAGCGAGGGATTAAGTCGTGTTTGGAAGTAAAAAGGAAAACAGCAAGTTGCTATCCACTTTGAAAAGCAGCCTCTGTGTATGTGAGATTTCAGAAGGGATCCACATTTCCATGTGGAAAGGAGCCACCAAGTTTTTAAAAACAGATGTGCAAAATTTCGTCTGCGATGTTTGTCGTCTTGAGTGGCAGCTAATTCTGGAAGCAGAAAGGGAAGATAGGAAGGAGTGAATGGATGGACAAATTGAAGGAGACGGACTGTGAGGCTTAATAGCCTTCTCTGTCTACCATGTCATGATCAGGACCATCCTGATGCTTGCAGAAAATACAGTTTCTTCTTCCCGAGCACTTGATCCTGTGCTGAACTGAAGCTGTGCTGTTCATTTACACAGCCTTTCTGTGGCAGCTTTCCTGGCTATTCCCAGCTATGGGAATCCTAACTAACAGCGTATATCCAGAATCTGTGTGTTGGCATCGGCCTGCCATGTAGGAGGTGGTTAACATTTCAGTAGAAGGAAATTGATATTTTTGCGTAGACAGACTGCGATCTGAACAAAAGCTGGGGTGTTGTTATCAGGCACTCATGCTTGATACTAAGCAGTAGTGGTGCATGGGGAGGTCAGGCTGCTGGCCATACGTAAGCTTCAGCATGGTGTGTCTATCTCCTGACCCAAGAAAAAGCCCAAGCTTCCATTACTAAGATGCAATGTGATTTTTGAGGGGTTTCTTTGCCCCCCATCCCTCACCTGTCTATTTAGTTTTTAGGTAGTTTTGTATTGCCTGCAAATGGAAGAGATCAGTGTTGAAACTTTCTGAAAACTTGAGCCAAAGCTTCTTAATAAATCCAAAGGATAGCTGTGTATCTGCCTACTCATAATATTTACTTGAGCTTTCTCTTTCCTAAGTGATGTTTTGGCAGGTAGTGACGAAAGCTGAGACACACAACTCTTGGATAAATAGGAGATAGTCCAAGGACTTTATAGCATGGCTGGTTATGCTCTGCCTGACTCCTAGTAATCGCCTTCAGTTTGTTGTGATCAGTCTGTTGACCCTCCGCTATAGAAATAGGCCCTGTACGTAAAGCAGAGCCTTTGCTTGGAGAGAAGAGCGTCTTCCTTAATGCAATGATATCGATAGGTGCAAACAGAGCAAACAAAATAGGGACGCTTATGAAATTGCTACCTGACAATATTATTTCTTGACCTGTGACATCTGGCAGAGCTTGCAGATGTCAGGAAATATCGGTAATGGATTCAGGCTCTGACACTTGTCACTTTAAAAAGTCACGTCGCAATTAATAGATGCAGGATTCATTGAGTCCTTTCTGCACGGTGTCACTCTCGGTGCTTCAGTGACAACCTTCATTTCCTCCTTAGCAAATGGCAGCCGGGGAACCGGAGCCTCAGGAAGTTGTTAAAGCAATTAGAGGCTCCTCTGCGAGCGCCACGCGTGGTTACCATAGTATCCTGTGCCTCGAGCCTTTCCTGCTGATGTCAGTGTGCAGGCAGGGGTTGTTCGGAGCATTTGCATGAGGATGATTCAGCCCTAGCCTGGGATCGGGAGCTGCTCTCCGCGTGTTCTCTTGCCGTATATCATCTCAGGGATGCGCGAGTCCGAAGGGTAAGTGGATTTGCCTCCTGCTTAGCAGTGTTACCTGTCCTTGTGCTGCAGGGTTGCTCTTTTGTGCGTCCTGTGTTGCCTCCTGCACTAAATGCAGAGGGGAATGTTTTATTTGCATGAGTTTCATGGCTTATGTAACTTGGACTTAGCCAAGTCTAATCTAGCTAATGTTTGGTAACAGCAGACCCTGCAAACCGAGAATTCCTGAAGTTAAAAACTGGATTATCAAGTCAAGTTTCCTACCAGTTAAAACTCGCAAAGCTTTTACCTATCATCTTTGAGCAAAATACGAAATACCTAACAGTATAATAAATCGCTAATGTCTTACCTCATTTTAAAGTCATGTTCTTCAGTCTTCCCCCTCAATTTCCTCTACTTCTGCAAGAAGCATGCTGAAGCAAAAATGTGAGTTAGGGGTTAATATCTGGGTAGTAGAAAAATACGCTTTATGTGCAACTATTCTGCATGCAATTTTGTTTATATAAGGAAATGTGAATTCTTATTGGAATCTGTTATATCGATCTCTTAACAAGCAGAGGTTCTGTTTCACATTTGAGTAGTGGCAAAACATACAAAGTCCTGAAGAAAACGATTTAATGAGGAACTTGGAGGACTTACAGTCATATTTTGGCCTTGTAAGCTAAGTTTATTTGCATGTGATGCAAAGCTGGTAAGTGTTTGGTTTCAAAATTGATGGATATCTTTTCCCCTTTCCCCAGTGCAGTTTCTGCATTGTTTTATTTGATTGTGTCTGCATTTGGCCATGGCCAGGAACTAGTGTGTTTGATTCAATGCTGTTAACAAATATATGCCTGCAGGAGCTGACATACAGAATTAATAAATTAAATAGCCTCTTCATTTTTTAATAGTGTTTTTGTGTGTGTGTGTGTATGTGTATACATATTATATATATAAAATATATATATGTAAAATCAGTGCTGAATATTTACAGAAAGACAGGAGAATGCTGAAAGAGCTACTGGTGCAAATGAAAACATTTGTAAAAGGAGTTTCGTGTTGCAAGAAGATGTGTACATTATTTAAAATGGATATTTTGTTGTAAAGTTTTAAATGTACAAGTCCATTAATATTTGCTTTGGTTTTTTTGTTTGTTTTCTGCTAAGCTTATAGGATAAAATATAGTAGTTATTCTTTCAGTTGCTGGTGTTGAGTATGTATTCTCTGGCTACAGTTTCCGTTGGTTTGTTTAGACTGGAAATCTTCTGGAATTGAGGTGCTGTAGTGACGTTTCTTCATCGAGGTATTTAGTATGCACTGGGTGTTAAATAAGGCACGTGGCCAAATCTAATGATACACAGGAGATCAGATATGGAAATGATATTAATACCAATAGACATGTTGCATTAGAGGGGTATGTGTTGTCAATCTTCTGGGGGGATTTTCTGCTAATTTTAAGTCCATGTAGACTCAAGCTCTTCCTTGTTCTAATGAAAAGAATGTGTGTTTTGTTTTCTCCCTCTACTTGACTTCCCTGGATATTATTATAGGGAGGAATGATATTTTCCTCCCTATGAATTGAAGGAGGCACCACCCCCTGAAGTGTTGCCTTTGATATTTACAAAGGACTGCTTGTTTAAGTACTAAAAGCCGTCTTAGCTTGGTCACAATATATCCTCTTTTATTATATGGTTTTAGATGTTATCTCTCCTTTGCAATCTTAATCTGGACAGGTTCCCTAGCAGACAGGTATGGCCAATAAAATGTATGTGCAGAGTGCTCGAGGTGAAGTTGCTTGAAGATTCCTTTACCTTCCCCCCCGTCCCAGAATTTCCCATCTTCACAGAGGCATCAAAAGAGCCGATTCTGGCGTGTTTGTGGTTGTTTTCAATGTTCCTTTCAAGTGGCTCCATATTATAGAACCAGAGGAATGTATTCCCGGGTGTGTGTGTCTTTGATGCAGCACCTCATGAAGTTAACAAGGAGGCTAATAAATGGACTTCCATGCAAATAAGACTGTGGTCCCAGATATTAAGAATAGTGCTTCTAAACCAGAAAGTGCTTTAGAAGACAGATTATCATTATCTGGATCTTGTGTGAGTACAATAAAGCATTTGTTCAGTTTTTGTGAACTGGCAAATTGTTTTCATTAAGCAACTTCATGTGCCTTCTGGCCTAAGTAAAGCTACTGATAATGTGGTGATTTACAAATGGAGATGTCATACACGAAAGAACAAACTAGGAAAAAAAAGGGAAGTCTAAATTTTCAAAATCACTTTCTAAACTTTCTTTTTGTAACCGTGACAACAGGAATAGAGCTGTTCGTCAAGAGCCTCCTCAGTGCCCCTGGTAGCAGGAGTTTGGGGTCGGCTGGGCTTTTTTTAGGCAGGAGGGTCTTGCTTTTTTCCAAGCTTTTGACTCTACATTCGTGTTTCACAATCAAACAGTTCTTTCAGCAGCCCTGTATTTGTTCTTCCATTTAAATCGTGTTAGGTCGCTTACAGGTGTCCATGTTTGAGTGAACTCTATTTATACTGTAATACTTGTAAAAGGAGTTGAGGCCCTCTATTAGAGCGGTGTCATTAATCATGGGCTTGTTTTGTGTGCTTGAGGAGAAGAGAGGCAAGGTGTTAGGGGGCTTGAGGAAAAGGATAAAGGCGGGTTTGAAAATGCGCATTTCTGCTTTCAAATCTAAGACAAGGGCCTTGCAGTCTAGTGCCATGACTGAACTGCAAGGAGCTTCAAAAGTGTGGTGGGAATGAAGAGATTGGGAGATTTATCTTACAAGGAAACCTCCTGAAGAAGTCCTCAAACAAGCAAGCAGCAATAACAAAAGTGTGTGTGTGTGCGCGCGTATGTCTCTATATAGCGCGCACACACATATGTATGTATATATATATATATGCATGAACATATATATGCACACAGAAATATATATGAGCATATATATAAACGTATCAACCTGGTGAAAATCCAAAGCTTTAGCTATTTTGCCTAGCTAGATCTTTAAAGCCTTGAGCATCTCTCTCTTCCTCCTAAAAGTTAATTAGTGGGAGAGCCCAATCAGTGAGGTTTGTTCAAGCCCCTCTGGCTTCTTAGGACTTTCCGGGTAATTTTACATGGGATGCCGCGAGGAAGGCGATGCAGCTCGCATCAGAGGACAGGGCTTGCCTACTAATATCGGTAAGATCCACTGACTGGATGTGCAGACTATTGTTAGCCCTGTCAAAATAACTTACTTAGAGATAAGCACATGCCTGGTTCCAGAAGGTTGGATTTTTTTTTTTTTTTTTAACCTATTTGTTTTCATCAGCAAGGCCACAAATGGAGAAAAGTCAACATTCAACACTTGTGTGCGTCATTCTCTGCATTTCTTCTCTGTAGCCGTATTAAAATGAGGAACAGTCTGTGGAAAATTCTTACAACAGGCTTTCTTTTAAGTTTCTTTTGCCCAGGACCACGTGCAAATTTGTCTAAATGTTTTTAACAAACTAATAGAGTAAAATAGTAAAACAATGGTTTAAAAAAAAAATGGTAGTGTGAAGTGGTATTTTTTTTTAAAAAATAGGTCATTATAGATCTGAGATTTTTTAGAAATACCTGCAGTACATGGTAACCCATTTTCTTTCCACTAGTGTGTTTACTTTTAAATGATATTCTCCTGTTATAAAACCATAGCTTTCAGGTCTCAGGAATACTATGATGATACACTGTGAATGTGGTTATCTACCAGCAGGTGGGTGGCATGGCTGATTATTCTTTAGGAGTGGGGGGGAAAAAGAATTGAAAAGGCAGAGAAACAGCAAATGTAACAAGAGCAAGAAAATGCCTTAATGGTCGAAAGGGCTTGTGTTATCCCCGAACTGGGTTTTTGGACCTGCGATGTTTAATTACAACACCTAATTTGGAGAAACTTCTAAAAAGCAAGATAGCAGCTTTTAGCTTGTTTTGCATGAGGAGGGGATTGGGGGGGGAGGGCAGTAAAGTCCCGAGATGTGATTTAGTGATGGCTTGTGGGTTTTTTGATTGCTTGTTTTTGTGGGGTGGTGGTGTGTTTAAGCCGCCCAGTTGTGCTACCCTACCTATGTATCTATTTATTTTTTTTCTTCCACAATGAAAGTCAAATCGCTGAAGTTGCGCTGTTAATCCGCAGGCAGCGGTGACGGGCTGTGCAGAGCGCTGCGGCCCGGCCCACGCTCCTGCTTGGCGGCCCGAGGCCTCGCGCGGACTCGCGCTTCCCTCCCCAGCCTGTCCGGGGCGCCGGCTGCTCCCCAGGGCCGCACAGGCACTGAGAGGAAAACTCAGCAACGCTTGTGAAATAGGCTCTTAGATGTGTCAGGTAATAGCTGCTGGCATGTCCAGGTGCCTAAAGAAGCCCCAGAAAATTGTTCATAAAGCCTTTCCTACTCTTCCGCTGAGACTGTTCTTTAGGAAAGATTTTAAGACTCGTAACGGTACCATTTTTTTTCTTCCTCCTTAGCTTTACTTGCTATTTCAGGGCCCCATAATGTGTATGCTTTACTTCTCTAGTAGGATTCAGTAACGCACAATTCTCTGAGCTATGCTGAATTTAATACAAACAGGTAACATCTTTTCTGTCATGTTTATGTATGACAGGACTGTGAGACTCTTCACTGTTAATGTGTCCTTAAGTGTTATGCTAGAATTCAGAGAAGAATGCTTGAAAAATGAGAAGGAAAATAAATATGAGGTTTCTTTTATTTCCCAAATATCAGTACTTCAGTGTAAAATCTAAGATGAAAACTTGCGTTTTTATATTAGTGAGAGAATATGTGTTTGTTTAAACAGCTACCTTCAAGGTACTTCTACCTTTCTCCCCTCCTTCTTCTTCCAGGAAGCTGTGCAGCTCTATTTGCACTCTAATATTTTATTTTACTTTTATTCTTTTCCTACAAATACTGCTCAAGAGCTAATCCTGGTAACCTCTTTAATTGTTTAACTTGAATGTTACCCAATGAATGATTTTGCTATAGTAACTAAACACAAAGATATATAGCAACTAAAACATAGTTGGGACACCTCCTTCAAGTGTTCTGAGCGGCAACTACACTGGTCAGTGGGCTTGGTGCTGACCATAGGGACCAGTTGTTCTCAGCCTGCTTGGATGGGGTGGGCTTCATATCGTTTTGTTGTTGTTGTGCTTCTCCTAAGGCAATTTTAGCTTCCTGCCAAAAGGTATTCAAGATAATCGGGAAACCTGTTTAACAAAATAAGAATACATTGTTAATGGATAGCAATAAACTATTATTGGATAACTGGGAGATTTCTAGAGTCCAAGCATTTACTAAGGTGGCAAATTGGTGACACTAGTGGTTTTATTAATGGTTTGAGTCCGCTCTTGAATTTAATAAAAGCAAGTCTGTAGTACACTAAAGCAGCCATGAGAATGTTTTTAAATTTAGGAATAATGTAAAATGTAAAGCTTCCCCATGGAGGAAAACTCATGTTTTTTGAGGTATTTTAAGATCAAACTTAGGCCAATGAAAAAATCTGTTTAAAATTTCTATTGCCTGTTTTCTTTCCTTTGTATTTCCTTTCTATTTTCTTAGATTTGCTCTTTGTAAGATTGGGGTTTTGACTACATAAGGAAAGTAAGAAAAAAATCTTATTTCCTTCCTTTTCAAGGATCTCCTGGCAAGCACAAAGTGGGAGTTAAGTGGGAAACGATGCAGCTGTGTCTGTTATAACTGACAGTCTGAAACAAAGGACGGATGCAAAAATATTTGTGCTTTTTTACTTCCAGCAAGGGCTGAATTAACTCTGAAGTATAATGATTCAACTTTAGAAGTTTGATTTCCTTGCTGATCAAAGGAGACACGTGAGAACTGCTGTAGGCAAAGGTTGGAGCAGCGCAGCTGCTGTAGCCTCTCCTTTGAAAATGTGTTTAGTTGTGTAGGTTTTTAGCTTGGATCTAGGGTTGGGCGAAATGAGAGAGCAGATTTGTTCTCTCAGGCAACCTGAGTTTGCTCAACTCAAACCTGTCCACAGTCATTATAAACTCCTCTTTGCTGTAGGAAGCAATCTTTGACATTACTGCTCTTGATTTACTTGCTCTCTCATGTGATTTTTCAAAATGGTCTACACTGAAAATAGCAAAATATCTATCTAGGAACACCTGCACCCTTTACCATAAAAAATGGCTGACTTTTAAAATTAGAATTGCAGCTTGGGTTGTTTTGATCTGGGTTTGAATTTGCTGACAGAGAGCTTGGATTAGTTAAATATGATCCATATTTGATTTTATTTTGAACATTTTCATGCTTTGGGTGAATTGCAATGGAGTATGCAGTAGAATTGCAATAGCGTAGGAGGGAATCTCTGATTTTGGACTCTTACCAAGAATAACTTCAGCAATTAGGGAGATACCATATCAGGGAGATCCCGTTCGTTCTGGGAAAACCTTTTTGACCATGCAACCATGACCTTACTTAGTGATCTTTGTGTGTCTTTTGTAAATATGCTGTCTATTGTGAATAAATATCAGATACGGCTTTTAACTCTACATTTGAATCAAAAGAAAGCTGTCAAGTTTGAATTTGTCTTTTCGCTTTTATGAGCGTTATTATTTACTTTTCTGATTCTCTTTGTGCAGCATTATGAGTGACAGAACTGGAACTGGACCTGCTGCTGAATAGTCGCTTTAATTCTGTGTACAGGAAGGGCTCACAGAACGACTGCTCTGGTTCCTCTTTTTCAAACCAACAAAAGCTGAACAGAAAAGCAACCTTCGACCAGATGCTTCATCTCTTTTCAGAGTAGTATCTTGGGAGGGCAGTTGTGGCTGATGTCGAGACCAATATTTTTTTTTTTCTTTCATTCATAGCGTGCTAGATATAACCTCTATGAACAAAGCCCCTGGAAGAAGCCCCCTGAATAAAGCCGTTTCTTTTTCCAAAAGCATAAGAGCAATCATCAAATTATTTTATGTCAGATCTGAAAACTCAGTGAATTTTCTGGTGCAAAATTATTGCAATACTTCCCACTCAGTACGTGATGAGGTCTTTTTCTTTTAATCAATGGTAGAGCATGGATTTCAGCAAGATAAAGTTTCTGTGCAGAATTTTCAATACTGCTATAAAAACTTAACATTTGGATTTTTCCTTTCTCCTCACTTCTGCACTTTCCAGTGTACATCATCTCTGTGGATTTAGTTTGGATTATTTGCATTCTGAGTAAAGATTCATAGGTGAAAATAGAACTTTTATATATAAAAAAAAAAAAAAATCTGTGCCATGTTTTGTTTAACAGTTGGGCAGTTGGTGTAGGGGAAAAGAGTTTTTATCAGTCCATAGTATCAGAGCAATGATTAGAAGCTTAAGAAGTTGAATGTTTGTTTGTGAGTGGCACTTCCCCTTCACCCCACTTGAAGAATATAAAAGTTTTTAACTGAACTAACGCCAAAAAACTGTTATAGTGGGAACCTGGTTGTCAAAATCCAGAAGTTTTGCAGCTTTGATCATGCTGGGTTTGCCACGGCTTTGTTACTACTGTGTGCCTGAGTCGAGCTTATTCCCCAGAGCTCTGTAATAGCACAGCACACTTCCCTAATTAAACACGCTTAGGCCATCCCTAATTGCTCCTACCCGCAGACACGGCAAGTCAGTAGTCAGCAGTATGGGGCCCTGGCTGCAGTCGTGGGGAGCTATATGCTTTGAATGTATGTAATTCTCTCAAAACACTGGGAGGAGAGGAACCAGATCCTCTGTTTCCTTTTATCGCCTCCCAAGGTGTCCCTGAGCGACAGGGGCAGAGAGGCAGAATTAATTCATTTGAAAATAAGTTTGGCAAAGCTTTTCTCTGCTTACTTGCTTCCCCCCCCCCCCCTTTTTTTTTCTTCTCTCTCTCTCTCTCATTGCACTGAACACAAAGCATGTGTTTGGTTATTTCTGAGCATTTCATATACTGGAAGTCTGTTTGATGAACAGTTTTATTTGATGTCTTGAGTTATAAAACATTCACAGGCATCCAAAAACACTTTAATGCATTCCTCTATTGCGGTAACCTCTTTGGGTCTCCGATTTAAGCAAAACAATGACCCACCCCCACTGTCATCTTGCTTGAGACTATTTCTGCTGGGCAGGTGCCACCTCTGCTGCGATGACCAGCGTAACAAGGACTGCAATGCTATGTGGTCCTATCTCCTTAATTTTAACAAAATGTTTCTGCTACAGGAGTCGCACTCTAGATCTTGGTAAGACTATGCATCATGAGATTGCAAGGGGTGTGTATATATGGTGTGTGCATATATATTGTCTGTGTACATATGTGTGTGTAGTGTGTGTATATATTTTTTTTTTTTTTTCTTTTTGTGCTAGTGACTTTTTTGCCCTCTCTATTTTTACCTGTTTCTTTCTCTACAAGGACTGTGATTCTTTGGGGAAAGCTGCCTGCTCCAGTAACTAAACACAGCTGTCATCTAGTTCCTGCTGCAACTGAGGCCCCTGTTGGTTTTCCTTCTGAATGAGGCTTTATTCTGCTATCCCTCGTAGAGTTCAAAAGAAAATTAACCTGCAGAAGAGGTATAAGCAGGAAGCTTATGTGGTTCTTGACTGTGGGCAAGGACCTCGGCGTCTCTGGGTGACTCTGAAGAACGGATGCGCCTAGGCAAAGCGCGCGGTGCCACTCAAAGGGCCTAGGGAAGCGGGCGGGAACGAGGCCGTGGAGTCGGCGCTACCACGAGGCAGCGCTCCTTGCCGGCCTTGGGAAAGGCCGGACAGTTCCGCGGACGGGGACGGGGTACTTATCTATACGTACGCAGCTGTCTGGTAGACTCGGTGTACAGTTTACAGTCCCTCTGTCATTCATGGCCTTTGAGGGTAGGGACCGTAACTTAAATCCTGGAGGCCTCCTGCATAATAGCACTTTGATTTCTGCACATTCAGGCTGCTTTCCAAAGGGCGCTCCCTTTGAAGCTTCGTTTAGGAGGCTGCTTTCTAGCTGTTTGTTTACTGCTTGGCAATCTCTTCAGCTCACTCCGAAAATAATGCTATGGCACCTGAAATAGAAAAAGGTGAGCTTTTGCAGCCTGTGCCATGATAAATCTTCCAAAGCCGTCACAGGGGAAGAAAAGAGCTGATGAACAAGCTGGGAGCGAAGGGCAGGCTTTGGATTAAAAGCACAACACGGTTATTTCTGCTGGGGTTTGCACCCTCCTCCAGGTCACCTGCTCTGCCCTGGAAAACTGGGCTCACTTATTTGCATTTAGGGGATTCTTCTGCAGGGTCGGTTCTTAGGAATCTCAGGTGAAGTTTTCGGGAGGTAGTCAGGAAGCAGTGGTGGTGTGTTTTATTGTGCATCTATCTGAGGAATAGTGACAGAAACAGAATAAGTGCTTGTGCATTTTATTTCCATATCTGTCAATGAGTTGTGCAAAAGGCTGTATTATAAAGCATATGTGGAAAAAGGGAGCTACACTAAACATACAGACATGTCCTCTCCCTGCTTTTTTTTTTTTTTTATTTTATATTTTGTGACTTTGATAGTTTCTGAAAAGCTAAACTTGGTCGCAATGTCTGCTGTAAAAGAAAACTCTTCTACACCTGAGACTTTCTAAATTATATACAAATATGGGAGAGTTGTCATCTCTAAATTTCTTGAATGCTTGCTAGTTTGCTGGCTCTGTTGCTCAAGTGTTTTGAATCTCTTTTCAGAGATGCAGTTCAAGGCAAAAATTTCTTTGGTCTCTATATTGTTTCAAGTATGGCGTTCAAGGACGCTTTCTAATCAGCTTTCAGAATTTGTTTGAGGAGCCAAGTAATTTGACCTTAACTGTAATAAAAGATTTTAATCCAGTGATAGAAATTTGGAGCTCAAAAATGTTGTTTAATTTAAATTTTTTGGAATTATTATTACTGTTCTGAAGATGGTGTGTGTTTCTCTTTGCATGTAATATTATAACAAGGCTAATCTTCCTTGAAGACACCCTTCTCCTTTTCCTTAAGAGGTTATTTTACATTTTTTATGTTCTACTGGTATTCATCAATTGTTATTGATGAATACCAGTAGAAAAAAACGGGTAAAAGGCTCTAAAAATATAGAGCAGTGTCTTGCTGCTTTTATTCAGTACTTCTTTACAGAGAAAAGACGCTGAACAACGTCCAAAAACAGTAGTCTATTCAGAGGAATAGTGTCGTTGCAGCCCACTAGCTGAAGGGATGAAGTGTTATGTTCGGACTAGTCGTAATTCTGTGTTATAAAATAAGCTCCCTCTACAAAATGGTATCGGAGAGGGGTATTGTCCAAAATCTGACCCATTTTCTACATGCTTATTTAAAGGTTATATGGGTGTTTAAGTGCTTGCTTGCTGTGACATTTAGTTTGGGCTTGCTTGCAGAGCCCTGTCTTCCTCCTCCTGCCCAATTTAATAAGCTACTGATAGACTCTGCAAGCCTCTCTGCTTCAATAGCTTTTCTACAGCAGCTGTTAGTTAACAAGAGTTGCTCAGATTGGAGTACTGACATAAATCAGGTACGTGGTGCTTAACAGAAGGCGATGTTTTGACGTGACAAGACACCACAGAAATTGAGGCTGTTCAAGAAAACCAGTCATTTTAATTTCTGCTCTTGCAGAGAATCCAAATAATCCCCTGATAAATGTAATAGGGCAGGAGAGAAACTGCCTTCCAAAGACAAATCCAAACAATGTAAGGTATATAACAAAAAAGTAAGACTGCATGACAATTATTTTATTGCAGTTTGTAACTCTTCAATTTTCTTCCACTTCTGTCCCTGTAGTAGTCAAATTAGGGAGCACAGAGATAAGTGGAATTCATACATATTCAGGTTAGGAGAAGTAAGCAATCCTTGGCATTTCCCAAGGCATTTCTGTATATCTTAATTTAGAGTTTATTTTAATTTTCAGTAAGCAGTAGTTGTACTTTGAGAGCCTGAGAGCATCCCAGCCTGTTCCTGTACCCCTCGCCAGATGTCTGCAGATCTTTGCATTTGACTACAAAAGCTCCCTTGCTAAGCATAATTTTTTTTGCCTTCTGATACGCTGTCTCGGAAGGGATTGCACTAAAATTCTTGAGGGCTGCCTAAGAGATATATTCCAAAAGTGCTTTCAGCTCCCAGCTGTGCTCTGGGCTGGGCCCTGTGCGAGCAGCTCGTGGCGCTTTGGCAGATGCAGGTGCTGCTTCCAGATCCAAGGAGTGAGGTGAAGATGCCTCAGCTTAGGGGAAACACGATTTCAATGGACAGGAGGCTTGAAATGTATTTCACTGAGATCTTTCCAGACCCACAAACATTCTTTTGATTTTTCCCTTTAGGAAGGGAAAAACAGAAGCTCTGCCTACCCTGCACTGCCTTGCGGGGTAGGTTGAGACCCAAAGCCTGTGACCCTGGCTGCCTGGTGGTGACTTTTTGCTCATCGCAGCTCAATGCTATGATTTGATACAGGGAACTTATGAGTGCTTCCTGTCTACTTTCATTACTGCAAGGCTATCGTTCGCTTCTTAACAGCTTATTTCACAACAGTGCTCTTTCTAGTCACTGTAAACACTAAACAAAAACAGCAGTAATATGCGTCATAAATCCCACTGAAAATATATTTGCATGTGTAACTTTCATCTTCAGTGTTTTGTCTTGCAAGACAAAATGTACCAACCATATCTGCTGAATCATCACATGTATCATCACATTTTTCAGCCATGACTTTGATAATGGCTGATCATTTGTGTAACTCCCTTGCTTAGTAGCAAGTCTTGTCCTTATTTGGCTTTTAAATGAAGTAAGTTAAGGTTGTTTTTCAATATTTACATTCAAGGATATAAGTCTTTAATAACCGCTTTCAAATAAAGTGAAAAGTGTGTGTGTGTGTGGGGGGGGGAAAGTCTGTATTTATAAAGCATTCTGTGGAGTAACATAGCAAAGGCAGGATTTTTTTCTCCATATCAGTATTTCTGATAAATAGCAACAGCTTTACTTGATACTATTATATTGCTATTACATCTCTTATTATGGTTCTAGTATGTTCTGTGCAAGATCATCTCTTAAAACAGGAAACCCTTTCCAACAAAACTTTATGTAAAAACTCTTTTGAGGTTAAACTGAAAGAACACTTGTATGTGATATCCCCACTAAGCTGTAGAAGATGCTTTCCTGAAAAGACTCATTTGTGATTAAGTGCAGCTGGTACAAAGCATGCAGGTGCCTGTTCAAATTAGCGTGCAAAACATGGCTTTGAAAGAACAAAGCAGTCTCAGGGAATGCCCTGACGAAGCTCAGTAAAAGGCAAGCAGGTGAGATGTGCCGCAGTGCACAGGGTGAGAGCTGCTGCTTTTGCAGACCTTTCCCGACCAACCCTGCAGCCTCATGCAAGGTACGTGGGTGTCTTAGGGATGGCTTTAATTTGCCTTGTGAACACTGTGCTTGATGCAAACGGCAGGAGCTGAGCTTCTGAGACCCCCCTTCCACGGCACCTGCCACACTGAGGAAAGCAGCTGTGCTGCAAATCATTAAGTCATTAAATCAAATCTGGTGCGGATCTGTAAAAGAGCATGTCTTTAGTTTTGGCACTTGTAAGAACCTACTCCTGATGCAAGGAACACTTGCTGTGGCGGTAGTTTCTCGTTCTGCTGCTCCGAGGTGTGTGTTCAATATAATCACAGATAGGTCTGCTTTTAAACCGCAGGGTGCAAGTAAACAGGCACTAATGAATTAGGTTGGGTTATCCTGACAGCTAGGGTAACCTGTAGGGTAACGTGGCTAAGTAGCCAAACAGACTGTGGAAGGAAGGAAGCATGTGATTTGTGACTAATGGCATAAGTTTTAACTATGGGCATGCGTGGTTTTAGTTGGTTTTGAGGGTGGCTTCTTGATTTGCTTTTAATGTCATCTAAGATGACAAGCTTAATGATGGCAGAAGGTCAACAAGCTGTTGGAATAGCACAAGCTAGGTATCTCACAAGGACATGATAGGTAAATAACTTGTTTTATTGTACCGAGGTACTGTAGGTGTTATATCCCTCTTCACTGGGCTTTCATCTGAAGAAATAAAGTCAAAGTAGTGTGAGGCAAAATACCTTTCCCCAGCAGGCAAACATTGCAAGTGCCTCAACCAAGGCAGGCAACAGAGTTGCTAGTAAGTCTTGGATTTGGAGGCTATTCTGCTTCTGGGGCAAAGGAAGATAAAATATCATTTGAACTGGCATTCAGTTGAATTCTGGAGACTTCTCAGATTTTCAGCAGCTTCTTCTACATAAATAGGTTTTAAACTATGTTCTTAAACAGAACTATGTTCTTAGCTGGAAAGAATAAGCTATCTTTCCCTATTCTGGATAGATCTGATTTTCCCCCCCCCGCAACGTATTATACCTTTTCGCCTGCCCCACTGTCTTTTTGGCAAGAATGCCTTTTGTGTAGGTATTGAGCCTAAAATTCAGGTGTAATTTGAAGAAAACAAACAAAGCAACTTTCTGTTTTTCTTGGATTATTTTTTGTAATCTTACTGGTATATAGTTGAATGAAGTTTGTCATATGGGGATATCTAGTTCATGGTACTGTGGAAATGAGCAAATACCAGTGAACTGAAGATTGTGGGAGTTTTATGTGACTATACAATTCCTGACAGGCTTTTGGTCCTGAATAGTATATAACAGCTTTATGGAGCCATTCTTAAACAGTCGTACTACATTAAAAACCAACAGCTATATCAATTACTTCTTAATTGGCTCAACCCTGATTGTAACTGCTTCACTATTTCCTGATTTATTGTTTTGTTTTGCTTAGTGTGTGGTATTCCTAATGGCTTCTCTTACCAATTTTTCTTCCCACTAACCCATTCAAGCTGCCCCTACCTAAGGCAAGATGGTTTATATAAATTCTACACATATCTGTCTGATAGTCTACTTTTTAAGCTTGAATTTTTGAGGCCAACCTGCATGTGTTCCATGTAACTGATGGCCACTGATTTGTTGCCTTTTAAAAGTTTTTGTAGGACTTTGCTGTTGAATACATAAATCTATCCTGTTCTTATGGCAGGGGGGTTATGTAGTGGATTGCTTTTTCACAAGCTGTGAATTACTGACATCTCAGCTGTGTGCTTTCAGGGATCATCCTTGATGACATGTACACATGAGAGAAACTTTTCATAGGAAAAATGTTTGACCTTTAGTGAGTGTTAATTGGCTCAGTTAAGTTGTATTGTGCCTTGACATGAGATGATGATTTTATCTGATTTACTCCTTACTTGATAAGCATAGCTCCTGACTCCTGCCATGGACTTGCATGTTTGGTGCTGAGAAATAGATTCCAGGGTCTTGTTTCTCACCACTGTTGGGTTTTTGTTTTCTGCTTTGTTTGTGGTTTAATCATTTATTTTAGCTCTTGCTATTCCCCTGTGCTCAGTTTTTCTTCCACATTCTCCCATGAGCTACTTCTCGTACTTTCTCATTTCTAACAGTGGCTGCTGGCACAGAGACTTGGGGACTTAAGCGTCTCCTTTTCTTCTCCACCTCTGTCTTTATATAGGCTTTCTCAAGGAAAAATCTAGAGGACTATGAGAACAGACATGGCTAGCATCAAGTGCTGCTTTATTTTTAATTAGCATTTGCTTCTTTAGCTGTCAACTGAGAAAGGAAAAACCTGGGGTCTTGCTGTCCATGTTAACTTTTACACAGAGTAGCGTGTATCCAGCAAGGTGGTGTCAAGTCTCTCAAGTAAAAACTTCCTTTGTGCTTGTAATCGCAGGCACTGCTTCTGCGTTGTGCTTATCAACGCAAGTTGTACTTGTACTCTTAAAAAATTCCACTTGATGTTTGTTTGGCTGAAACACTATGCTGTTTTATGGTGTGTGGTTTCGTTAGTACTAGCATTAGGGTATTTTGTACTGAGAATCTGGAGCTCTTTCCTACTAATAGGTTTGTGGTATTTTTTGATGACTACAGTTTTGGTTTTTTCTTTCGTAAGTATTGGTTTTGGAACATCATATTCAACTAGAATAAAAACTTTTTTTTTTTTTTTTTTTTTTAAAAAAAAATGGACTGTAATACTTGAATTATTCCATGTCCTTTTTGTGTGAGTCTTTTATTGCTCAATTGTTCACTAATGCTAAATTGAATTGGATGGAAATAACTTTTTTCCTCTTTCACTTTTCTGGTGATTGTTTAATTAAAAAGTGCTGCTATCAGAGTCTTTGGGAACAAAGCAAGATGACAAGATTAGTTTTCTAATAAACTCACAAACTTTGTTTGAATTATTTTCATTAATTGAGGTTGCGTGTAGTTTTAATGGAGCCGACGTGCCCCAAATCTCCGCTTAACTACCATCGTGTAAGCCGCATCTGTAGGGACTGAGTTGTAGGTCCTGATCAGGAATTGCTTTGGAGTCCAGGCCTGCTAGAATTAAAATAAATAAATAAAATGAGGGGTGTGGGGAGAGAATCTTCTTCCCTATATTACTCCTAAAGAAAATATTTTTTTCTTTTCCAGAAGATGGCCTGCTCATAAGGAAAGTTAACAACGGAGTAAGTTACAATTCAAATGGTATTTATCTGTAGCTCATTAGAAGCATTTTTTAATTTTGTCCAGCACCCACACCTTTTGTTAATTAATAAAATTGCCTTATTTTAAAAGCACATGCTCAAATACTGACAATTATACCTCTTTTTCTCCCCTTCTTTTTTGAAGATGGTTCTCTTTATCTCGTCCATGTAATGACATATGTCACTTGTCCTCACTTTCTGCTCCTGTTTCTTTCTGTTTGTCTGGTGCCCATGCATCTGATACCTCCATGAGCTGGTTGCGCTTGCTAATCTGACAGAAAACCAGTCAAGTTTAAATAAAAGCCCAGCGCAGGGGCCAGGAGTGGGAGCCGTGGTGTGAGCAGGGTGCCCCGCGGGCAGCGCTGCCCGGGGTGCTGAGGCAGCCGCGCTGCTCGCGCGCGCAGCCCTGCGTGCGCTTGCGTCGGCCGAATCGCTTCGCCATGGATTAAATAGCTCCATGAGCCAAGCTGCACGCGTTTTGGCTGGAGAGAGTGGAGGGAGGAGAAGAAAGGTTGCCTTTGTCCTCGTTTGAGGATGTAATTTGTACATGAAGAATTCAAGGAGCAAGATTTGAAGTCCTTTTAGCAAAGGAACACGTTGTGAATTTAATTCGGTGTTCGCGTATGCTGTATAATTGAACTTAAATATTTTTAATGATCTCTCATTTGCCTTATCCTTGGAGGCTCCTCGGAACTTGGTAAAATATTCTCCCTTTGGTGTTTTCCCGCTTTGCATAACAAAGATGGGGGGGAAAAGGGCACTTCAGTGAACCTTTATCCTTCTTATAGTGTGCTGCTGATAGAGATCTGGATAAAAAATGTAAAGAGGAAGCCTCTCATGTGTTTTGCCTTTTAAGCAAATAATTAGTACCATTCAACATGTTCTTTTTTTCTTTTCTTTCCTTCAGGATGTGAAGTGAACGTTTTTTGTAAAGTTGTCATCTTTCGCTGAAAAGTGTTGATCTTCCTTGACTAGAGAATCTTTTAGCTATTTTGATTACAAGGTGATTTGTTATGAGTAAAATGCTATTTAAAAGCTTTTGGATTATAGCATGGGAGAACTAAAACCATCTTTCTGCGCTTTCAACTTCTGAAGGTGGTCTGTGCTCCCTGCAAAAAGGGAAGGAGTTTTTGCAATTTACTGCTACTATAAGGATTGAAACAGTTTTCATCAGTTTATACAGGATTATAAATTATTTCAGTATCAATTTATTAAGGATTGTTGAATTAGCAAATTGTGGCAGTTGTTAATTAGTTTTATAGGATGATTGGGGGATGTGGGGAGAATTAATAGCCTTTCATTATAGACTTTCCATATAAACATACCACTTTTCTGATATTTCTGATTTTTCTCATCACTGGATGTGTAGGAAGATGAATCAGGATGTAAATGTGAATTCTCATTTAATGAAATCTTAAAATGTTTTAATAATGCAAGCTTACTTGCCTTAATAGGAGCAAAAGGGGATTTTGCCTCTCAGAAGTGGTTTGCTTACACTTGGTTTTATCAAAAGAAGGGAGATGGCACATTCTTAAGCTTATATCTAATAGCTAACAGTGTGCTGATGGAGGGAGGGAATCCAGTTGTTTGAATTGTGCATTACACTTCGAAAATCTTAACATAGGTACGTAGAATTTAAGTGGGCTTAAGTTTCCAAGGTTTTTATATTGCTCGGAAGCACCTTTATTCCTTCAGAAGACCTAGTGCTCTGTCTCTTTCCTAGTACGTATCTGTCTGGCATCAGAGTCTAAAGACAGTGATAAAGTTAGTATGTACAATATTTGGTTCTCCTGGATTGCCCAGTTTTCTTCATGTGTTTTCTCATATTCACACAAGGATTCTGAGGCTGTTTTTAATGAAAGGTTATTCTGCGAAATGCTACGGGAAAATAAACCTCGTGTCTAAATTTCTCCCTGTTCTTTTTCTGTGTAGATGTGTTTTAGAGCCTTTTTCTTAGCTCTCTCTCTATTTTTCAAGACTGCTTTTGCTGTTGAAGTTGCTTACTGTGTATGATTTGAATTACTCAGTAAAGAGGCTTTAGCTCATGGCTTGGGTAATAGAGACTATGATATCTCAGAGATTTTTTGCTTTAAACTTCAGATTACTGGCTTGTGTAACACTGTGAACCTATTGATCTCCAAAGCAAAAAGTACACAATAAATGACAATTCTTTTTCCTTTATGTATTGATTGTAGAAAACTTTAATTATTCTCAAAGTAAGCTGTCCATTAGGTAAAAGTCTCCGTACATACTGAAATGGTAGTGCTTTCCAAGGACTTCTCTTTATTTTCAGTACACATAGTTTGTCTTAAGATAGCAAGGAAAACTTCTACCTGGATGTAGTACACATTCTTTTCTGCCTGTGATGAAGTACCCTCCCTACCTCTTTCTTACAAGCATGAGAGGAAGAAATCTTTAAATCTCTATCTTTATGTGACCTTGTTTTATTAGTAACATGATGTCCATAATGACATCTGAGATCCACCATGATAGTGCATTTGGCAACATTGAACTGCCATGAGACTTGATGAATAAACTTCCTGTGTTTTTCTCCAGTTGTCTCGTTCCTTTTAGGCTAGGATCCCCGGGTGATTCAGGCCAGAAGGCACCTCAGGAGGTCTCCAGTGCAAGCCCTGTCCCTTGCAGGGTCAGGTCTGTGGTTGGACCAGCTTGCTTGGGACTTGGTGCACCTGGGGCTGCTGAAGGTTTAGGGGGGCAGATGGCCCAACTATCCTGCTCAGCTGTCCATCTGTTGAAGAAGCTTCTTCAGGAATATATCCCTTTTGATCTTGTACCTAGTCTCTTGCAGCACCTCTCAAATTCAGGGACTGTATGACATGTCAGTAGACAGAGTTCTCTGAAAGCGTCATCTCTGAAGGTTTATATTTTGTGTCTCTTCTCTGGTATCTAGCTTGAGACTTTAAAGAGTATTTGAGGCTTGAAAGGAAAGAGATGATCTGTTCTAGTGTTTTCATAGTCTTGTACCTGAGATGCAGATATCTGGGAAAGGCTGATGGAAGAGAGGTTTTTTTTTTGTGATTTAGCACACAGGTACATTTGATTTATGTTTACCTTACAGTTCTTGTTCTTCAGGATTTGGTGTCCAAAAGCAGAATGCTCCTTGTGAAAATAAGGAAAATGTATGTTCCTCCCATTAAACTAAAATGCATATATATATGTTTGATGTGAACTGAAAGTTTTCACAACTGGATTGGTCTGAATCAAATTAAGAGCTTTAGGTTAACTTGGGGAGATCTTCCATCTTGGCCTTGGGGAGATTGGATGTCTCATCATTGGACCACTCTGAAAGTTGCCTGAAGAGGCAAATGATTTGATCTGACAGAGAGGCAGAGAACGTAATGATATAAATGAATTTGTGGACAGGCTACACTTTTGATGGCAAAAAGCTCTGTCGGAAGAGAAGAAAATACCAAGTTTGAATAATCAGCAGTCTTGACTGCAACAATCCTACTTAATAAAACCAAGTTATAAAATATCCAAGCAATCAGCACTGGAATTTACCTTGCCATCCTTTTGCAACTCTAGGGTTTGCATTTCTATCTCCTTCCAATTCCAATTGTGAGAGCATATTCCAGTGTTGAAATCTGGTAACTTTTTAAATGACAACTCTCATCTTCACTGTTTGCAACGCATCTCTGTAGTCCTTCACCTTCAGCTCTCTTTTGAAGGTACTACTGCCTGTAGTTAGAAGCTGATGAATATTTATATTTAATCTTAACTAAATTCTGCATTGTACTCAGAATACAAAATTGACTATTTCTGTTTGTTTGCAGTTTCTTGGAATCTACTGGGTAAATGTTTCAATGTTTCCCAAATGTTCATGGTGGTTTTTTTTGTTTGTTTGTTTTTAACTCACTGAGGGGAAAAAAAAGGTTACTAGATGGGGAAACTGCAAAAAAGATCAGGCAAGTTGTCCAAAAAAAAAAAAAAAGGAAGTTTGTGGTAGAAGTGGTAGAAAAAGGTTTTGAACATAAACCTTCTGTCTCTTTCTTGGTTTCATCGTGTTACTGCGCTGCTGAAGCCTTAATGCTGAAATCCATAGCTCAGTGGGGTCTCTAGTCATCTGCATGTCAATACTGAAGGACTGCATTGAAAAGTGGGGCTAAGCGTCTCAAGTTTCTCATTTGGAAAAATGTGGAACTCCCAATGAGAATAATTTATGGAAAAGAAGAGCTTATTTTAAATGGCTTGGCGACCCGCACAGACTTTTCTTATTGATGTTTTAGGAAAAGACTAAGATTTTAGGGTGACATCACATTACCTTAAATAAGCTGTGGTTGGTTTGGTTTATTTTGTTTAGTTCTCTTTCTCTCAAGCGGTCTACCCTATTCTCTCTTCTCCTTCTTGTTTCCTCAGTTAAACACTCCAAACTTCTATAGAAACCCCATTTTTTTTTTTTGTCTCCAGTTTCTCTCATCTCCTGAAAATTAAGTGGTAATTATCATGCAATTGAAGACTGTCTCAGAGTTGCACCTATTTCTGATGCATTGTTTTTTCTGGCTTTATTTAAAGCTTTGTTGCTTCAAAACTGCATCATTTGGGGGTTATTCGTGTGTCTGTGTATCCTTCATAAATACAGTAAAAACTTATTTCAAAGGCAACTATACCAGTGCCAGTAACTATTCGGTTGTCTTCAGAACTGTCTCTATTCAGGCAACAACAACAAAAATGGCAAGATCTAACTTAACTAGTTAGCCTGGGATTCTCTCGTGTTTCATAGTTTTTATACCAAAACCATGTGTTTACATGTTTTCCAGAGTTCCAAGCGTACTGTGTTTTACGAGGAACCCTTTCTGTGAACTATTTTTTGGGGTTCGGTAGCCTCAAGAGGTTTCGTGCTGCTGCGGAAGGCATTTCCCAGTCACTGACTATGTACTTGGCTTCTCAGATAGGTGCAATACCCTGTTGTGCCCTCTCCTAAAGCTACTGTCTTTTCCCAGTGGGAAACCTGCATGTAATGCTCCATTTAGCAAAGAGCACACAAATGATTAACAAGCTGGCAAAATCCATCAGGAAAGTTTGGCTGTTCAGTTATCCACCTGTGTTTTTGCACATTTTACACCCTTCATCATAAATTACCTTTTGTAAGAACTTTTTAATATGAGTGTTCAAGTAATACTTCTAGTCAAATAGGAAAAAGATACATATTTATTTTACAGTTTCAATGCATTCTGAAAGCATGACAGGAGTGAATCTGTTTAAAAAGCATCCAGTTAGTCTGTTGTTGTCAATAGAGGCAACAATATTCAAGTCACAGGTGTTGATAACAAGTAGAAACACTGTGCTTCCTCTAATGGAATGGACAGTCGTTTTCCTGTCATCATAAGGCTTTTATTTTAAAGACTCCCACCATATGTATGTTCAACAGACCAAACTATAATGAAGAATGGCCAGAAAAGAATGATGATAAAAGCAATCATATTTCCCTTTTTACTTCCTTATCCCTATCTGAAGGATATGAATTTGTAAAATCTAAATGAAACTAAGAGCAGCTCCCAACTATTGCAATAGATTGGGCGTGGAGTGAAACTTTAACTTCCGCTGTCATCAGAACAGTCCTGTACAAGTCCAAACTGAAACAACTTCTTTTATGAGACAAAATAACATTTGGTTAGTAAATGTAATGGTTGTAATGGAGGATAATTTTTGATATTTACTTTAAAAAAACCTCTACACATGGTGAAACATCTCGCCGATGTATATATGAAATGAAAAGTCACATAGTGACATTAAAGTGGGCTTTATGTTCTTAGTACTCATAGCTGTGTTGTCTTCCAGAAATGTTTATACTGCTCTATACTGAGCTGTGGTTTGCTCTTGTTGTCTTTCTTGAAGGACATAATAAACATGTGTGCTTGTGGCATCCCTCTCGCAGCCCCCAGGCTCTGGCGCGGGCTTCGCGCGGTGGTTGGCTTCTTGCCCCGTGCCCTCTGCCTGCAGTCCTCTTGGACCGAGGTGTCGGAGGTAGCTGTGGTCTACATGTTAATGAACGTGACCCAGGCTGCTCCCCCAGCGCGCTGGTTTTTGGCTGTGTTAGGAGAAACAAATTGCTTCAAGCTGGAGGCCTGGTCAGAGTTCAGCAGCTGGCCTGGCTGCTGCTTTACACCCCAGGTACCTGCAGAGCCAGGCATCAGGTATCTTCTTTGATGTCTCGTCTGATTAATTCATGAAGACTTAGCACATCCTCTGGACATAAAAGTAGGAAAACTATAAATATCTGATTATGAAATAAAAATGCTTGCTGTCACAGATTGTCTTGAGATCTGCTTTGATTTTTTTTTTTTTTTTTTTTTTTTTTTTTTTTTTTTTCAAGGAATCAAAATGTTCTTATGTAGTGATCCCAGTACTTAAATAGCACATGCCAGAACTCACTGGGCTGCAAACAATATTGTCGTTGGTCTTTATGGGGATGGCACTGAACAGCCTGCTAACCAAATAGGCAGGTGTTTGGAAATTAAGATTATCCTATCCAGTGTCATGTTTGAGCTGATTTAGTTTGAAATTATGTGCCAGAGACGTACGGCATGCACTCAGACCATATGCTCAGTGCATTTGGAGAGCTGGAGTACATGGATCTGGGGAGAGTTGTCTATGTTAACACTTGCCATATCGTGTAACAACAAGTACAATGTCCAGTTTCCTGTTTGACTCTCTATCTGACTTTGGAGGGATTTTTTTCATCTTTTCCATTAGCTTTTCCTGCTGCTGTGCTCCCGATGTTTGGAAGGGTTCCCTTCATGGCCTTCCTATTTTGCCATGTATGATTTTGATGAATATAAACAAGAAAAAAATTACCAATGAGAAGTTATCACCTGTGACAGACTTTCACATCACTCTGCTGTTGGGTATGTTTTGTTTTGCCCCTCTTTTGCTTGCCGGCAGTGGTGAGTGAAGGTGACGTTCTGCCTGGGACTTTGTTCCATTTGTGCTGCACCTAAAGCTTTCTAATCACTAAACCCAAGAAGAAGAAATGGTTATAGCCAATTCTGTGAACTTTTACTTAATGCAGAATGTTTTCTGTAGTCCATTTTCGGTAATCAATCAGCTAATTGCTCCTCTTTTGGAAAGGCTTGCTCTTTAGTTTGTTTTTAAGTGCCAGTGAAATATGGTTACTTGGTTTTGCGTGCTTTTTTGCATTGTGTTTGGTGTTTGAGCTTCTTGGCCATGTCACTTCTCAACCTGTTCAGTAAGATCCCTTCCTGCTGGTTGCAGGTGGCTGTCTTTTTTTTGTTTGTTTGTTTGTTTTTCTTCTTCTTCTCTTTTTTTGCCCTTGTTTTCTTTTATGTCAGGAGGAGCAGGGCAGATCAAAGCACATGCCCACCTTCCCTAAATAATCTCCATCTCCCTTACGCTCTAGTCTCTATCATTAATTACCTCAATTAACTTCACTTCTCCTACTCCCTCAGGATCCCTTACTCCAAAATGAAAGGAAAACAGTGGTATCGAGATGTCCCAGTAATGAACCTAAGTAACCGTGTAATCTTATTATGGAATCTCTCATCTTTGCTTTTCTCTCTCTCTGTCTGGTGGACTTGCTCATTGCAGCATATCTAAAATTAGATGAAAATCTCCTCAGGATCAAGCTGCCTTTTCCCCATCCTCCTGCATTGCCCCCTGCTTTGCCTTGGTGTGCAAGGGCCTCCTCTTCAGTACCAGATATTCTTAATTTTTTATCCACTTAAAATTTCCATCCAGTTGATGAAACTACAGTTAAAAACAAAATTGGCAGATTAAGTAGGTCCATATTTAAGTAGCATATGTGGCTGTTAGGCATGCGTGTGTTAGGAGCTCATTAGAGACTTAATTTCTTTGCTTTTTCAGGTAATTCCAGGTTGTTTTCTTTACTCTTGTGAGCAGCCTTGTGAAAGGTATGGATCAATATTTCCCTGTAATATTAAGCTATATTCTGGTGACTTGTTGCATCTCTTACCCTGCTTAACTCTACAAGGAGAACTGAATGCTGCTGCAAGGAAACTCCTATATTAATTATCGTGTTTCTTTGTAGTTTTCTCCAAGTAATTCATAAGCCAAGTAGATGTTTGTAATAGACTCGATACAAACAATTTCTGACTTCATGGAATTGGACAAACTTAGAAGCACCTGTTTATTTCTCAGTCGCTTGGAAATACCTTTCCAGATTCCCAGCCTTGAAGCTCGAACACTTGAACTTGGTGCACGTTAGGATGTAGCCTCATCTTTGCACCTCCACTTTCCAGAGCGCTTCCCTGTCAAATGGACTTACCCGTGTGCCGTGAGCACAAGCAGAATTTTTAAGCATCAACTCCTCCTGACCTGTTACCTTTTGGTAAATGTGTTAAATAGGTTTTCAAATCTTAGGGTTTTTGTTTGTTTGCTTTTTGTTTTTTCCTCTGAAGGAAAGAGCTAAATAGCTGGTAAGCTGGTTAGATGTGTCTGGGGAAACACGAAGCATTTCTTCAGCTGTGCTATGCTCAAAACTAATATGAAAGAAAAGCATATTGGAAAATAAAATAAAAAAAAAAAAAGGAAGAAAAAAACCAAACCCTCAGAGTTGTTGCATAGAAACCAGAAAATCAAATCATAGCGTGCTGTAATATCTCAGAATTCATTTCTGAATTCAATTTTATTCGTCGATCAATAGATCACAGAAACGCAGAGATTCAATTCTATGTAAATGGCAGGGATGAGTCGTGCGTCACTGCTTGGGCGGATGATTTTGGGCAGCTTTGGCCTGCTTTTGACACACTGAAAACAAAAATGAAGTCTAGATTTAGTTGTTTATGATGGCATCTTTTGTGTCAGCCTTAAATGAATAAAATATCCAAGTTTAATGATGATTAATAAAATCAAGGGTGGGTTTTTGTGTCCGTCTTTTCTGAGTACTTGGATGCAAATGGGGCACAGCTGCCAAGCAGCTGGCGCGTCGCCAGCTCGGCTTTTAGCGTCCCTTATGAGCACTCGCGTTTCATTAGAGCCCTTTCAGTGCACGCGCCCTCGCACTGAGGCACAAGTGATTTACTGCAATGTGGCAATTCTGCTGCATTTCAGAATTTACATTTCTTTGCTATTTTACCTTCTGCTTGTGTGTTTGGCTACAGTTCTAGGGATCGGAAGATAGTTTTGTTTTGTCTTTATCAAAGTAGTTATTTTTATAAGAATTCCTAAATAATATCTTAAAGAATCCATTATAAAGGTTTTCGTCTGACTTGGGATCTGAAATTTGTCTCCTGCCAGATTCGGGAAGCTTAATAAAAACTCTAGTATGTCATTGGTGCACGCTCATTACTGCAGGGCTATTTTTTTTTTTTTAAAGCGTATTTTAAAAAATAAAAAAGCAAAGGAAAACAACAACAACAATAAAACTCCAAAAACCCCCTAAATTTTAGCAATTGAAAGGCATAATCATTAAAAAGAAGATATAAGGGCAACTAAGGTAGAAGTTGCGGTGAGGAGAGTAATGGCTTAAGCAGAAGTAACCTTCATGTAGAAAAGACATATTAGTTGAATACTGCTACTCTAAAGCAGTTTGTCAGTAGTAGTTTTTGCGCAGCATTTTGGGTTGCATTATAAATAAAACATTCTTTCAGCCTGCCAGAAGTGCCGAAACATTTAATTTTAGCTGTTGGGATTTAGAAAGATTGTTTCTTGCCCTGCGAGTGGGTGGTTGTTCTTGAGGGTTTTGTTTGTTTGGTCTTTGCTGCTTGTAAGACACATTGCTGTTTGTATGTGTGAAATACTCCAGGCTTTGACTCTTTTTGCCTGTTTGTGCTGTTTTTTCTACCAGGCACACTAGGAATTCTAGTGGGAGTTAAGCCTCTCAGTATTAAATGTATCAGTGTGTGTCTCGATGGGTGGGAGGGGAGGAATCCACAGACTTTGGTGCATTCTTCCCTGGGCTGGGCTAACACTCGCCAAAGTCCTAATGTATTAGAAAGCCTCAGCAGGGATTTGCTGAGAACTAATGCTGCAATGTGTTAGTCATCCGTTATCCGCTTCTATTTTTGCAGGTTCTGGAGGATGACTGACGTGGGATTCGGCAATGCCACTTAGCGCCGCTGGCCGTGGAGCTTGATACGCGACCTGCAGATACCACTCAGCGAAAGCGCCGCTCCGCAAGCGGACCAAAGCAGGGAGTCATCTGGCTGCAAGGGGAGACTCTTCGCTGGCCTCCTACAGCTGATCATAAAGCCAGGGAAGCTCCATCCTCCTCTCTGCTTCCCAGCGCGTCGCTGTGCGAGGCAGATGGTGTGTCGGAAGCTGCCGGGCGCTTGCCGAGCGCGCGGGAATGAAGTAGCGAAGTGATCCCGCCGCTGCCGCTGTCTCGCTGCCAGCGTCGCAGCCCCCGTGCTGCCCCCTCGCTGCTCCTCTCGTCGGGCCGGGGCGTCGCGCGGACATGGCCGGCCTCCTTAACAACCTGCTCCTCCTGCTCCTGCTTGCTCAGAGCAGCTGCTTGGCACTCAGGAGCCCGCTCGCTGTCTTCAAGAGGTGGGTCGCGCCGGGGGAGCTCGAGATTTCTGTGCGAGCTTTTAGGGCTGCCATCCCTTCCCTGTGGTGGAGGTGGGAAGGAGTGTGTCCCGCTTAAAAACGCGTGTGGGGTTTGTGGGGTTTTGCTCCGTTATTCTGAGCAGCCTTTCTGTGATGTCGAAAGGGCGTTCTTTGTTGTGTGACGGACTGGCTATTGTTTTACCGTCACATTGCTCTCCGAAATAGAAGTTTTCTCTATCAGAATGATTAAACAGTAATTAACAGAAATTCTTGGAGAACTCCCAAAGGTATTTGAGACTTGACACAGTGAGTAAATATGTCCCCTGTCCCTGTTAGCTTGCAGTGTAAACTGGAGTGCTTCAATGAGGAAGCATTAGCTAACTTAAAATGAGAGAATTCTGGAGATTTTTTTTGAGTCCTGAGTGTAAAATTTCATAGATGAATTTGAAAGTAGCACATAGAAGAGAAATAGCCTTGGAACTCCTCAAAAGAAAGTGTTATTGTTTATGAGGAACGTTGTGCATTGGTGCATTGTAGTTTAATATTATTTATATACGTATACGTTCAAAATGTGTTTTGGAGTTGCATTGTGTTTTATATGTTTCAGTTATTCTTCATAGTGATCTACCACCTTATTTTATGTTGCATTCAATACAGACCTCCTTAACAATCTTGTGAAGTTGTAAAACTTGCTGCCTTACTTTGCTAGCGTACAATGAGAAGGCAGACTTACTATTAATGACATAGCGTCTGAAATGAAAAATTTCCCCTTTGCACATAATTTAGATTTAATGGGTATTAAATTCTATATCACGTATGTAGCCTTTATTAAAAAAAAAAGGTGGGGGGAGAGGTCTCGAGTGATTAACAGTATTTGAAGTATTTTTGTGATTTAATTCTTTATCTGCACACACAGACTCTTATTTAGAGGAACTGACAGGGTGCATTCAGTATTTTATTGCTTTTAAGCCAGTGCTATGTCAGGTGTCTATCTGATTATTCGTAGAAACTGCTTCCAAACGTGCTTGATAACTAAGGTGTTTTTTCCCCCTTCACAAAAGAGTGAAGCTCCCAAATTGCTTTTGGAGTCACTCAGAGTTGTCCAATTTTTTGTTTCAAGGCCCAATCTTTTTAGAGGGATATAAAAAAAAGAAAGTCAGTATTTTTGAAATCTTTCCTTCTCTTTAAGGTATAAAGATACTACTAGGTCTCTTTCCAACGAATGCCTTGGAAGCAACAGGCCAGTGATTTCACTCGGTCTGTCAGATTTTGCACTGGACATTCGCATGCCTGGGGTGACTCCTAAGCAGGTGAGAAAAATGCTTTCTTTCTTACTACTGCTTCTTCTTTCTTTTGTAGTTAGGAAAATAACATATTAACTACAATGACAGCAAATAAGCAGGATAAAGCAGGGTAACTTTCACAAATCTGGGTATTTTTAAGAGATGAGCAGAAAGCAGAAAAGTGCCTCAGATTAAAGAAAAGTCTTATTACTTGATGAACTTGTTGTAGCATGTTGGTTTCATAAGCTGAAATGCTGAAGTTTATTCTGGGGGCATAGCAGTGCAATAATAAGATATTAAAACAATGATTAGAGTGAAATATCTCCACATGTGCTGCTAAGATCTTTTTTTTTTTTTTTTTTTTTTTTTTTCCTTCATATTTGCAGCTGAAATAAAATCTCAAATAGTGTTCCAGTACCTTCAGTTAAACTGAACGTTGTTGCAACCTGGGCAAGTGGAGAGAGACTAATCATAAAGCACGCTTTTAAGATAATAATTATGACCCAGTATTTTAAATTTTAAACCCCTAAAATACCCCAGCAAAACTACTGTAAACAGCTTGGAACAATATACTCTTTCTGATATTAAATGGTTTATCTTCTGTTGAACCAAATGAGTAGGAATGAAGAAAATTGAGTTTTTTTTTTTTTTTTTTTTTTTTTTAAGGTATGTGTGTTAAGAATCACACACAGTTCTGAGTCCCTAGTGTCACTTTTGCAGGTAGTTTCATTAAGTGAGATGAAACTGATTGATTGTTTTTCTTGCAGCCTGGCCACGGAGGGAATTATGTATGTCATTAAAAGACCATGCTTTTCTTGAAAAGGGCTGCAGAGGCTTGAAAAGAACATGATGTTGTGCTGCAGTAGCTGATGACTCATTGTTGCAGATAGCACTTTCCAAAAAAACTGACGGGGAAATGAGATTTTTGGTTATTGGGGAGCACCCCTCTGAAACATGTAATTTGGAGCAAGCTGTGTCATTCTAGGGAGTGCCAAGCAGAAATATATATTTTTTTTTGTAGAAAACCTGTGTCTGCCTCAAAATGTTAAATGCTTTTTGGAAAGAGTGAAAACTATTCTCCATTTATTAAGCTGCATATTTGGAATTTATTTTGTTTTTATGATTTAACCTTAGGATGCATTAGATGAAGATTTAAGAGCATGGTAAACTGTGAAGAGTTAGGTTACGTCACCTCTTTGCCCCTCACCTTTTTTTGGAGAAAACTGTAGCAGTTAATAAGAGGGGAGAAAAAATTTCATTTATGTGGACCTGTGTCCAAAAGTAGTCATGCAGATGGTAAACTTAAATTTTATGCTTTAATGAAGATTTGGGGAAGGGATGATGGGAGAGCTAGAGCAGCAGAACGCAATGTCAACAGGTAAGGGAAATCCTGAATAACCAGCTGTATATATTTTAAGTTTTGCTCATGTTTCTTGTGCTTTTTTGCCCTTTGCTGTTCTCCTCAGTACCACACACTAACTGTATCAGAAAACTTGTCTCCTTTTAGACAAATTGAGCATTGTTATACTTGGCAAGAAGTAATGGCAGAAAAGATGCTTTTTATTTTCTTGCACTCTACAGCAGTACATTCCCAACAGCTTTGTAGGTCTTAAGGTGGCTAGTTTGCCTTTGACAGAAAAATCATGGAGGGGAAGGAATTTTATACCTCTTTTAGAGGTGTTTTGTTTGTTTTTTTTTGTTGTTTTTTTCTTAATATAGTGCCTTGTTACTAGTTAGTTATCTTGTTGGTGTACCCATTGACCCCAGCTGAGGACCAAGATGTGGGCTTGGTGAGTGTGGCTTTGCTGTGAGTACCAGCTGTCCACATGGGTGGTTATAAAGGAGGATATGTGGGAAAAGGAGGGGTTTGTGCTGCCAGGATCTGTCTACAAGTTTGTCTCCCCTTGTGTAAGTTGCTAGAATACATCAGTGAAATGAAGGGGACAGGGGCACCTTAAGTGCTTTATTGTGAGCTCTTGGGAGATGTGGCATTATTTTGGTGATGCCTAGTTCCAGTTCCTGAGTTATGAAACATAACTATTTGTGTAAGGGAAGAAATAAAAAAAGGAGTGAGAGGGAGAAACAAAATCACTGGAGATGTGAATGAATTAAAAATGTAGAGAACAAAGTAGTACCTTTAGAGCAACATTGGTACTTTTTACGCTGTCTGTTTTTCACTTGTATTTTTGGGGAGAAGAGGAAATATTGTGTTTCAGTTGTATCATTACTCTGTAACTTGATGCAGAGAAGTAGAAGCTTTATTCAGGTCAGCAACTGGTTAATGTGAGGAATGAAGAGTGATGTATTTTGTGTGATGGGGAAGAACTTTCTTCTAATGTAATGTTTTGCATGAAAGATGCAGAAGGAATAGTGCAGATGGAGAAGGCTTCAAGAGGACAACTGAGTAGCTGCAGTGCTAAAAAAGAGGGCTATAGTGATTATTGAGATTAAACTCATTATAAAAACTAGTGAATCTGCTAAATGAAGATAAACTTAGTCTCTTTGATTTTTTTAAAAAAGTCTGCTTACTAATTTAATGCCTATATATCTTAATTATTTATCTTTTAAAGAAAATTATACAGTAAAATATTGTGTTAATTTGTAATACTGTTTTATGCAGTTGACGATGTTAAATATGTAAACAATGTCTGTTGTTCAGTTGGGCACAAGCTGATGTAGTGTTCAAGCAGAGAATTCAAGAATTATGCTGCTGGAGGGGACCGTGACGATGATCTGGTCTAAGCTCTTGCATGAAGCTTGCCATTGAATTTTACATAGTATGTTTCATTTGGACGCCCGTTACTTGTGATCAAGCCAGAGTTAATATTTTTAGGATGACTTGTTAGCGTTTGTTTGAGGACAGCGAATAGGGAATAGAAGTGCAGTTAGTTCATAGAAAGGAGTCTCCTAAAACTACTTAATTCTTGGTAACTTATGGCCAGCAGAGCTCTTGTGACCTGCAGTTGAAAGGGTCGTGTAAAACGATGAGTTGTTCCACAAAGGGTTAAGTTCTTGGTTGTTTACTCAAAAAAGCTCCAAGCTGGAAAAAAGAAAGGCCAGTACTGAAGCAACATTGCTGCTGTGTTGAATGCTTCCATAGCATCACTGAGGCAATCGCCTTTAGTTTATTTTCTGAAGTCCTTGGTATTCCAGTGCGGCCTAACTCCCTTGAGCTTCCCAGATAATTTTCATGATCTGTTTTCAACTGACAAGAACTAACTTCTTTGAATTCCCAAAAGCCTAACCATCTGTGTGTATTACTGCAAAACTGAGGTGACGCTTTGGCCCTACCAGTGAGGGTGTGCGTGAGTACACCCTTACAAGAATTCACGTTGTTGTTTTAGCAGGATTACTGCCGGGATCCTTGTATTCCCTTAATTTATAGGCACACAGCTAACCTATAGCTTAAACTCTCCCAAGCATAAGCCTGGTCCACAGGGGAAGTGAAAGCACATGTTCAAATAGTAAGAGGAGGAGGAGGGGGGGGAAAAAGGCAAAACAAAGTAATTTTGCATGATCTGCATGGAGAACACATTATAGTGGTGGTGACGGTACAGTTTCTAGTGCGATGATTTGAACACGGACAGAGCCGATGTCCATCCTTCTATCTGTAGGTTAGGTGTGCACCCTGACATTAAAAGATGTATTTATAAAGTTAGGCTACAGATTCTGTTTAAAGTCACGTAAAATTTAGTTCATAAATATTGGATGTGTTATCTAGGCTGTGGGAAAGGTTACCATGATATATATATATATATATTTTTTTTTTCCCAGGGACCACTAGAGTTAGTAAGTCTGTGAAAAATCTGTGCGATATATTGGGAGTTCAGGCATGGCAGGGGCTGCAGTGCCTTATGTGCCCTCTCTTAAGTAATTCAGATATTTTCCAGTTCATAGGATGTGGTGACCTTTCTGGGCTTGGGTTTTTCTGTTTTTGTGTTATCTTCTGCGGCTGCGAACACTCCGTGGGGGGATCGATGAGAAGTGCCCCAGCACGTGGCTCGAGAAGAGCACTCTAACTGTGAAAACGTGTCCGTGTCGAAAGGATGCGCTTCCCAGCTCGGAAGTGGCAGAGCACGAGCAGTCATCTGCGATGGTCCTAAGCACCCCTGAGGAACAGGGGTCACTGAACTGTGCATGCCAGCAATACAAACCTGAACATCGCTCAAGTAGTTCTCTGCCTTCAGAAATACACGTGCTTGCCATTTGTTGGTGCTCTCATAAGTGGCAAAAAAGTATCCAGAGTGCTTAAGTTTGTTTGTTTTTGTTTACTTAATAGTTGTTCCAGTTGCAGCGCAGGAAAAATGCAGCTAAGTGTATAGCGCAAAGAATAATTTCAGGGGGTTGTGCAGCTGAAGCACATCTAGGAGCGGTGGAGAAGAGAACCAGCCTTCAATTCTGAGGAACAGCTTCTATAATCTTTATTAAGATAGTTTTAAGAAAATGGTATTTCTTCACGCTAGTCTAATAATGCACTACCCTGGTTTATTTAAAAAATAAAGTGTTAGGAGTTTCTTTCCCAGAAGGGATTTGAGCAGCTCGGTTTGAAAACATGTTTATTCTGCCAGCTTTGCAAGCCAGTAACAGTTTTGTGGTTGTGAATATCTGCTTGCTAATCAACAAATACAAGATAATAATGAAAAAAAAAAAGTAGAAAGCAGTTAATGCTGTAGCTCAAGCTCTTCCGTTCATTTAAAAATAATTATTGCTGTGTGATTGAGACTGGACAAACTGCGTTCACTTGAACTCAATTTGCCCAAGTAGTTTGGTATTGTATTGCTTCCCTTCTTAACTGTGTGCTTGTAACTTCCTAAGTGTTGCAGAACAAGCGAAGTGTGATAAAATGTGCTGTTTGGTGGGATACCCTTAATATGAAAAGGGTATGAGTGTGTGTGGGGGGGTTCTTTTCTAATGGGTTTTGCAAGTCTCCTTTGTAAACTACTTTTGAGATGCTACCTGTAGATCAATAATGATTTGAATCTATAGATTTCATTTTGTAGTTCAGACTAAAGTTTCTTATAAAGATTATAAAGTGTAAACTTTTGCTATGCTTACTATGAAGAGCTCCAGGTAAAGCTGTTTTGTATAAAGCCTATAAAGATATAGATGCATTTTATATAAGTTTTATTAAACGATTAGGAAACTTGATCTGTCAAACATGCAAAAATTATTGTCACTTCTTTCTTTCCCTTCACTACCAAAGATGTGGTTGTACATACAGGAGCGTTTTTTTCTCTTTCTTAAATACTTGAGGCTTACCCAGTAGTAATTTCTTTCTGAAGGCTGATCAAACATGTGCCCTTACGCTCGCAGCATGATGAGGCTGAGAGAAAGGGGCAGCATTATTGTTGATTCCGGCATGAATGCCTCTCCTAACGCTTCTAATGTTCGTGCTCTTTTTGTGTTTGAAGTCTGGTGCAAAGTTCTGATCATTTGAGATCAGCAATCAGAATCTGTTTTGCTGGATCTAGAAGCTGATTATTCATTTGTTTACCTCATCTTGCTAGCTAAGTAGTGCTTGGCTCTACATCAGAGACGAAATTGAAAACACTTGCCTGTGCCAGGAGAAGTTTGCATATCAACAGTGGTAAAGACTTCAGAATAATCATGTTGATTGGCTGCGTTATCCATTTGGCCCTGCAATCTTTTTTTCTGACTACACCTAGTAGCAGATATTTATGAAAGAGTGTAAGGAGTAGGATGGGAAAGTAGGTATTGCAGTAACTAAAACATGCTGTCCTACTTCCAGTAATAAAGAAAGTTCCTGGCTTGGTCACGTTAATCATGTTTAATAGGTCTTGGTAGCTCTTTGGATCATGTGTCTGTCAGGTTACTTTTATAACCCATCTGTAACCTTGGCTTTCTTTTCTTTCCTCTTCAAATATACTTCTTGGCTTCCTAGAAATTATTGAAAGTATTTTTGCAAGGGATTTGTACGAATTTTGTGGAGTTATATTCTTGTTTCTCTGGTCTTGAAAAATACATTTGGATCAGGAGAGATAGGGGATAGAAAAGATAATTTGCTGGGAAATAGTATGGGATGGTAGGCTGGAGCAGTAGGAAGAAAGGGGTGAAGGATGTGGAACTCTACAGAGTCAGGTGAGTAATACTGAGCAATAGGTCAGTGGTTTGCCCGTGCTGAGCATCTGTAGGCTTGTCATGCTCCAAGAAGTGCTGCCCAGGATTTCTGGTTAATGAGGTGAAGTGGTTTCTCATTATTTTTTGAGAGCAGGCTGAAGACTACCTAATAGAAGGCAATATAGGTGGTAGAGAAAAATAACACAACAACCTGACCTGTGGGGAGGAAAAAACTTAGAAATCTTAGTTGTCTTTCTAGAGCAGCAGGTATAACTAACTTTTTAAAATTTTTTCACTCTTCTTTTTTAAATGGAAATCTGAACCTTCTGTAACACACAGCAGGTTACCTAAGGATACTTCTCTAAGAATTGCAACATAGAGTATTTCAGGATCAAAGAGGGAGGAGAGAACATGCAAGAAAAGTTTACTTGGGGCAGTTACTACTTGACAGTGTATTTGAGCACTTGGTTAGGAATGCATGGTTCAGTTTCTGTAACAACTAAGATAAAGGAATAGCATGATACCTGCTTTAATATATCTGCAATTTCTCATTAACAAGTATTTATTATGAAGTGAAAGAAGAAAATATGAGTTGATCTAGACTCTTAGAATCAGTGCTGATGGTATGAAACAAGCAGCAGAATCTCATCCCATTGTGCCTATGTTAAGCTCTTGGACTGTGTTCTTACTAATTTAGTTCATATTTGGTACAAATAAGTACTTGTCAAAAATGGATCTGCTTTGTGTTTGTTGTCTAGCTTATTTTTATCACTAAACTCAAGTGGTGATTAAAAACAGGAAATCTAAGATTTTATTACAACCACACTGCTAAGCATTGTTGCTGTTGACTTTCAAAGTTTGGGTAGAGGGTCCTAAATGAAATTTACACAAACAAACAAAAACGTTAGTTCTGAACCTAGATAATAAAAAAGGTAGAATTTTTTTTCTTTAATATAGAAAAAGCAGAATATTTCCTTTTGCATTCCTTTGAAAGCTTTCATATGTTCAACTTGGCTTCTCTAAGTGCATATATCCAGGGTACACAAAACTGTTGGCATCAGTTGTGTCTACTGACCTGTGTTCATCTTCCCCATCTCCTAGGAAAGAAACACAAAAAACAGCTTCTTATCTGTGTACATCACTGCTCTGTGTAATCACATACCGTTATCTCCTGTGTACCTGTCCTTCCCTCTCACTTGCATCTCATTGTTTATTTACAGCCTCCTGTTTTAAATTGGGCTTGAAGAGTTTTTTTTTTGTAGTGAGAACTTGATCTGTTTTGCACAAACCTTGTGGAAGTCCTGTCAAATTTGGAGTTCATGGATATGCTATAGCTGAGCAAGTACTGATCGCCTTGTTTTTCAGAGCCTTAAAGTTGGAGGGGGGGAAAAAAAAGTTTAAAATAGTTCATAGCAAAGCAGTTATCCTAAAAGCCACATTGCTGACTAGATGGAGTACTCTGAAAATAAGCACAATGTGACAATGAATTAATTTAATAGCAATCCATATATCATACTTTGTCGTTGGCCAAGCGTCCAAGTAAAGCAGATGGTGATGTCCCAGGTACTTCTGTAGGAGCTTCTCTTCATTCAGGAGTCAAAGATAAGGCTGACTTCACTGCTCATTTTCAGGTAGTCCATATACTTTTACGAACTGTAACTGAGTTGTACAAGAACACTACTGACTGTTTTATTTGATGGATGAAGACCACAGCATTCCTTTCAGTAGGACCCTCCAATTATGAGTTTGCTGCTTTCAAAGATTTCAGGGGTTGTTTAGCCACTGCAAGTCAATTCAGCGCTAAGCTACACACTTCGTAAGAGTGTAATCTTCATACCAGCTTATTTGGTACTGCCATAGTCGTCCTCAGAAATGTACAGATTATTGATACTTCTGTTCATTCTAAGCATGCCTGATTTTTAAGGTAACTTCTGTTCTTTTGTGTCTCTTCATAGTCCGATACCTACCTCTGCATGTCAGTGCCCCTCCTGGTGGATGATGAAGCCTATGTAGGTGAGTGTTGGTTGAGTGGGTACGCCTAAGCTAGCCACTGAAGAGTGAAATAAAAAATGTTTTATTTATTTATTTATTTTTGACTATTATCAACTTAATCTTGGCTGCCAGAGTTTCTAAAATGCATTCATCATGGCTAATGCAGAAACAAACTAGAGAGAGCTACTTAGAGTCGAGATAACAAACTGTGTCTGGAGAGATTCATGAGCAGTAGTAGTTAAGGAGCTGCATGCAGATGCCTCTGGCAGCCAGTGCCAAGCAGCCCCATTTGTAACGTATTGGCTTTCTGTCTTGGGCCGGATGCCTAATTCCACTCTGCTGAGCAGGCTGTTTATTTACCTGCTGGTACGGGCTGTAAATCCTTCGCACTTGCAGGTGATAGTGAATGCAGTGAGATCGTACTTATTTGGGGGGGGAAAACCAACCCAAGCAAACCAACTCCTCTTCCCTCTCTGCTTTCTAGTGTTGTGGCATGAATATGGTGACAGGCAAGTAACAGGGTCTAGTGTAAGAGTGTGGCAGTGCTTAGGTCATTTAGGTCTGGCAAGCAACACTGTCCGTTCCGCAAGTCTGCTGAGTGCTCTTAATTTCATATTGCCTTTCTTACCCACATCCAGTTGTCTAGGTGGAGAGAAGACTTGTGAACAGTTGGTTTTGCTGAAGGTAGTTTCACCCTTGTAACATGTTCTGAGAATGAAATAAGAGAAGACATTCAAAAAGATAGTGTTCTTGTTATCCTTTAACTTTGTTAGTAAATTGTAGGCTATTGTCTGCACACACATACCCCCACAAAAAAAAAAAAGCTGTCCAAATATTGTGTAGTTTTTATTGCAGTCTATTATGAGACAGTAGTTGCACATGAATATTCTTGAGTAAACTGATATTTTAACTAAAAGCAATGTTTTGTTTTGTTTTTTTTTTCCATTTGTAGGATGATTACTAAGAAAAGGGAGGAAAGAAAGGCAAAATTTATTTGAGGCTTTCTCTCAGATTTAGTAAAAGAGTCAGTCCCTGACTACAATATTAAATTTTGGCCATGAGGTTAGCTCTAGGGGAGAAGATCAGCATATAAGGGATTGAGTGTTCAGTCTCTGGTCATCTATGGCTACAGTGCAATGGTTGCAGCAGACTCTTCTGCTCTTTTTCTGACATGTGGTCACTGTTCCATTGATCTCTGTGCTTGAGTACATGTGGCACAAACTAATACAGCGTCTGTATGAAGAAACTATTCCGGTTGTCAGTTAAGGTTTTGGGGAGAGCAAGAAGTCAATTAGCAAATCATTAAAAAATCCTATTCTGTGAACATAGTTTTCCCATAACAGCATTACTTAAATTTATATTTCTTTGTCCTAAAAACAGAGCAAATAAAATTGTCTGTGCTTTTTGGGGGCTGTTTTGCAGGAAAACACACAAGTATGTGGTTAATATTTAGCATGTGATCCGCTCCATTGGACTTATGAGAAGTCATTGGAAAGTAATTCCAGTAGAAAATGATTTATCAGACTGGAGTCTCCCCAATCAACAGAAATTGTGTAGAAATTGTGCCTAGAAAGGCGAGGCACAGACATCTTCAATTTGGAGTCCATAAAAATGCAAAATGACCTATCACAAAAATAGATGAATAGCAAATTAAAACTTCTCAGGAAGGAGAATGTAGTAAGAGGTTTTTACAATAAGTGTCATCTAAAAAATGGGATGCCTAATGGCATTTTTCCTTAACTGTTTCTTAATATCTTTAAGCAATGTGGAACTAATTATTAGCTTACTTGCAGGCATATATTTTGTGTTGCTTAAATAAGCATAAAAGATTGATATACACAGAAAGAAATCACTTTTAAGAATGGTAACTGCTTTATTTTTGTGTCTGATTGAAGCAGATTCTGCATTCACTGCATTTCCGATTAAACACTGTGAAAAATGCAAGGGAAACTATACAATGTTATCTAAGTAGGTAAGGTCTGACAGAGGGGTCTTTAGCTTGGCTTTTGCTTGGGAAACTGCTATGTGAGCTTTAGCTTTCATAGATTACTGTTTTATTTTATGACAAAAGCTTCTGAAAGTGCAGACAGGAGCTTCTGTCCCTCCGGATTGCTTTTTAGCCCTCTGTTGAGAAGGCAATGTGTAGGATCTAGCAGCATGAGCAGGTAGGAATACACAGGATGCAAACAGAGTAAGGGTGGGAAGTGAAGGAGAAACACAGAGGGGTGAATTACCTGAGAGCGTGTGGCAGTTCAGTGGTAATGCTCATTTCTGTTATTTTTATCCTTTTCTCCTTTATTTCCCCTTTCTTGTTGCATATTGATGAAATTTAAACACCTTGGAAGAAGGAGCGACACTCTAACACTGCATGTGGCCAGTAGTGCATTCATTAATAAGTAGAAAACATGGTCCGTAACTCCCTTTTTATGGAATTTCCATATGTGATTAGGAATTTAATAGTTAGCTTCCTTACTGAGCTGAGCATTCGCAAGCAGCGGGCAGACAGGCTTGTGCAGGCTCAGGGCCATAAATGCTGACCAGGCCAGGGGGGCAGAGCTTGTTTTGGGGGCTTTTGGGGATAGACCATGCCATGGGTTTAACATGTAACTTCATGTTGGATATGTGCCTTTTGCTCTTGTGAAATGCCTATGAAATTAGTATGTAACACATAGCCATGAGTGAGATTGATACGTACCTTTTTAAAGAAGTAGCATTACAGTCACTTAAAAACAAAGTGTTTTTTTTGATGTTTGTTTTTTCTTCCACCTCCTGTTTGATTAGCGTATATATGGATAAATATAGCTAAAGCAGAAAATAGACCGCGTCTTTAACGGTGCAGGCTTTAATAAAAATCAGCTCGTGACTGCCGAGCGGGAGTGATGGCTAAAGGGTGTTCTACAGATACTCGCAGGAACTGAGGCTGACAGGGAGCCACTCAGCCAAGAAATTTGACTGTCATCTTCATCTCCTTACTTTCACTCACATGGCTGACCAGTAAATAAATGTGTCTTTTTCATACTGACTGATGATAAGGCCCTATCTGTCAAATGGTGCTTTACAAATGAGAGGGAGCCTGTTATGCTCAGCAACACAGATGGTAGCAATTAGATGATTTATTGCTCTTCTCCCCTGCAGGACTGTGGGATGTTGTGGGGCTTGTTACCCTAGTCTGGCGTAGATAAACTTCCTTAATACCTCAACGCAACAGCCGCACTGAGTTGAAGGTCTTGCTAATCCATCACCCTGAACACTGATGTGTTGATATCTTTCTTTAAAGGGAATTCGATCAGATTATCTAGAAGGAAGCTATTAAAAAATAAAAAGGTAACAGTGCTGTATGATGGGGTGGTTGTTTACAAAGATAAACTTCTTAGAAAAGAGTTGGTTAAATACATAGTTTAAGTAACACTGTTAAGATGAAGTCCGTGTCCTCTCCAGGCATTTCTGGTCTGCTCGTTCCTGTTTCTTACACAGTTCATGATTCAAAGCAGCACTTAGTTAGGCAAGTAATCCAAACCTAACTCAGTGCTGTATATACTAAAACTGTTACTTTTCTGTCGTTTCAGTAATCACTTTATGCCAGTTTAGCTAATACTTTTTTTTTGAATGGCTTCATTTGACCTCTCCATCCCATTTAGGAAGACTGATACAACCTTGGGAGTGTTGTGAAGAAGATTGCTCTACAAGAAAATAACTCACTTTGCAGAGCGCTCTCAGGCTCAGGCAGACTAAGTTTTTAGCACTTTTCTGCCACTGGGAATGATCAGATATATGAGCTAAAGCAGCTGTAGGGTTCATTCAGAAGCTTAATTTTGCTTGAATTGTGGTGCATTATTTCCCCTTGTCATAAATATTAGTATTTTATAACTTCTGCGGTGGTGTTTAAAGGTAGCGTAGACCAGAATGTCACTGGAGCAGGCGCCGTGTGGGGACGGAACAAAAGCCTTCCTGGCTCACGCGTCCAAGCAAGTCCCAAAGGTGACGGGATGTCAGGGGACTCGAAAGAAGCAATGAAACGTCACTGAGCAGCGTAACAGGTGGTGGCTTCAACAGACAGGGCCATAACCCTTAGTGAAGCTGTTCTTCAAGGTTGTCCTTTCGGGGGCCACTTTGTACAGGTGTCAGGTTCTGGGATAAAGAGCATCCTATTGCACATTTATGAACTGCTGAGGAACTCTTTCAGAAACTCACTTAAGTCCGGAGCAGCATAAAACACCTATAAACAGAGCTAGAAAGTCCACACACAATCACATATTGCCTGTCCCACGCCAGAATTAGTCACAGTTTTGCTATTAAATATTAATGATAAAAATGTCGAAACAAAAGGTCTTGCTGTAACACAGATTTATTTTATGGTTATGGAATGAGTAGAATTTTCTGGGGGAGGGAAAATTATACAGTCTTTGGACTTCAGTCCTACTGGCGAGTTTAGCAGTTCTGAAACCATTTTTAAGAATACGCAGTGTGCAAAATAAGCCTGTGCCAGCCCTTCTTTTGGAGCATCTCCCCTGTGCCCTGGCGTCCCGGAGCGAACTTGGTGGCTTTCATCTCCCAGCTCAGCTCACCGGCCTTAGCCTGGGTTAGGAATGAAAGGAAACTCCCTTTTTTTTCCCTGGATCGGGTATATTTCGGTACGAATAAAGGGAGTTCAAGTATAGCCTGCTTTATTTCTAGAAACACCCTCTTGTGCATCTACAGTCCTATCCTGAACAGGAGCACTGACATTGGAGAAGCAGAACTGGTGTTTCTGTGGCATTGTAAAAAGAACAGAGACATTTGGATACTGAACATTGACCTTCGTCTAAGTGTGATTGTGTTTTAACTTTAAATTAATATTGGTTTCTATTCCAAAGGAGCTTACATGTGAGTGAGAATACATTATAAATTCTTTCATGGAACCTTTGTTCTAAGAAAGTTATAGCAAAATTTTTGCTAGAAGAAAGTATTACTGCAACCAATGCACAGCCCTTAACTCTAACTTACTGTTCACTTGTTTTTTTGATGGAAACAAGAAATTGAAAAAGAAATAAAAGAGCACTACTAAATCACAAGTGCAAATTTTGAAGTCAAAAGACTGGGTATGCTAAAATTTGTTGGTTTACATTGAGATGCGTACTAAGTGTCATATTTAACATGGAAGAAAAATGCAACAGCTTTGTGTGGAAACTTGTTTATTTTTAATTACTAAATGAGGTGTGATGCCTTAGCTTGGAAGAAAGGCCTTTGAAGGGAACTGTAACAAAAGTTCGTAAAATTCTAAGTGTAATGCAGAAGGTGAGAGAGAAGCGCCTGGGGGTGCGCACTCCTTGTGTGGAGTATTACAGAGCCTTTTTTTTTATCATTTTGTCTTTCAGTTGACTTTAAACCACATGCCAGCATGGACACTGTCCATCACATGTTACTCTTCGGATGTAATGAACCCTCTTCTACTGAAAACTACTGGTAAGCTTTGCAGGCTTGCATTTATAATTGTACCTAACTTTTCCTGAATTGTTAGCCTCCAAATAAATCTTTCAAAGTATCACTTTTTTTTTTTTTTTTTTTTTTTAAGTGGAAAAAACGTGACGGAAGAAGAGATGTGTGACATTCTAGTCTGCCCACACTTCTGTTTTGATAATTTTACTTAGAGCTCGAAGAACCGTAGCTAAAAATACATCAGCAATATGTCTTAAATATCACAGTTGGAGGAACTTGGATGGTCTTTCTCAGCACAGTGGTCAGCATACTTTTCCAGGCGATGTCCACAGAGCATGTCTGCAATCTGTGCCCTGTAGTGAATTAACATGAACTCAGGAACGAAGTACTATTTCTAAAGTGGAGGGGTGGGGGGCAGAGGAGAGGAAGTAGAAATGACCATTTTCAGAAGAGAAGACCTGAGAAAATCCATTTGTGAACGTATGCTGGTGTATGCAAATGTCAGATTTTTAGAGCTGTGATGTATTTAACTGTTACTTTGCAACATGGATTGATTTATTGTTAACTGAGCCTCCTGTTCGTGGAGGGAAGCCCAGATGGAAGGGAAGCTGTTTGTTTTCCGCTTCTTGATGCCTAACTGACTATCTTGAAGAAGGCTTAAAAGTGCACATCCCTGCCATAATAATCCAAAATGGAGACAGCCCAACTGTTTGGCAGGGCCTAGAACTTGAGGCGCCCTTTTTGTAAACCTGCCGAACACTTTCTAGTTCAAAGCACAGAATTTCAGAGAGCTGTTGTGGCTTGACATTACTGCATACCAAGAAATCTAGACTTCTAATTCATATCAAGAAGCCCAAATAAATGATCCACTTTTGAAAAGTGAATAATGAGAAGCTTTCTGTGCAGCTATTGAGGAAATTAAGTTATCGATGAGAGTGGAAAAACAGGATATATCTTCC
>JAYECN010514120.1:0-13494 GCA_035222435.1 Microcambeva ribeirae
GCCCGCGGCGCCGCGCTCGCCAGCCTCATCCAGCAGGTGCTGGAGGCGCCGGGCATCTACGTGTTCGGGGAGCTGCTGGACATGCCGGCCGTGCGCGAGGTGAGCGGCGGCGGGCGGCGGGCGGCGGCGGCCCCGGCCCCGGCGCGCCGTGACCCTCTGCTCTTGGCCGCAGCTCGCAGGCGGCGAGTTCGCGCCCGTGCTGCGCCTGCTGACCATCTTCGCCTACGGCACGTACGCCGACTACCTGGGTGAGCAGCGGCGCGGGGGGGAGCGGCGCCAAAGCGAGCACGGGACGGGCCAGGGAGGCGCCGCCCCGCAGGGGCCCCTTGGGCAACACGGGCCAAGGCGAGGCGCCGCCGGGGGCTGCTCTCCGGGGGCTGCTCTCCGGGAGGCTTCGGCCGTGGCGCGGGCGCCGTGCTGGGCGGCGGGAGCCGGGCCTGGCACGGTCTGACGGCCTCCTCTTTGCCTCGAGAGCAGCGGAAGCAGCAAACCTGCCCCCCTTGACAGAGGCGCAGAAGAACAAACTGCGGCACCTCTCCGTTGTCACGCTGGCTGCCAAGATCAAGGTAATGGCCCTGGTTTTCCTGCCAGGCCTTCTTCCGTTGGGATGGCCTCGTGCTGGTTACCTCCTTGTTTCCACAGTGCATCCCCTACTCGGTGCTGCTGGAGCAGCTGCAGCTGAAGAACGTGCGGCAGCTGGAGGACCTCGTCATCGAGGCCGTGTACGCGGATGTGCTGCGCGGGAGCCTGGACCAGCGGAACCAGCGCCTGGAGGTGGATTACAGCATTGGGCGGGACATCCGGCGGGAGGAGCTAAGCACCATCACCCGCACCTTGCAGGAGTGGTGAGGAGGAAGACCCCCTGGTAACACCAAGGAAGGCTGAAGGAGGCCCAGCGGCTTCCCCAGGGTCTCCACGCCTCTTTGAGGGGAGGAGTGTTTTGAGATGCTCTGCCCAGTCCCATTTCCTACACTGTGGTGGAAAATAAGTTTTCAGTCCCTCTGTCTGCTTCTGGAGGGTGATGGCAGCTCAGCCACCTTTGCTTAGTTGTGGCTCCTGTCAGGAGGCCTCTTGAGCATATGTCTGTATAGCTCCTAATCTAGTGTCACTTTGTTGTTCTTCCCCTCCGCCCTAGCCATGTAATAGAGTTGCTACGTTATTACATGGGACTGCTGCTCCTGGGTCTCCTCTGACTAGCGTAGTCATCACTTTCCAGTCTTATTGGCCTCTAGAGTTGAAGTCTGCTGTCTCTTGCTTTTCTTTTTGAGCAGTGAAAGTCTACCCTGCCCGTTCAGTCTTACGTCTTCTCTACAGGTGCCAAGGTTGTGAAGCTGTCTTGTCAGGCATTGAGGAACAGGTTAGCCGAGCCAACCAGCACAAAGAGCAGCAGCTGGCACTTAAGCAGCAGATAGAGAGTGAGGTGAGTGGGCTGGGGAGGGAACAGCCAGTACCCATCACTTAAAAATGACCGGAATCAGTACTGCGTGGTTGTTAATGGCTTTGCTCAAGTAAGGTACCACCTTTCCCTACACAAGGACGCCAGGGCTTTGTGCTTCAAGAGTTCAGCTAACTCACTCACTCAAGATTTAGCTAAATGCTCTTCCACAGTGCAGAGATCTGGCTATTTGTTAAATCTTTTGTTTGACCTGTTTGTTTGGTGCTTGCTTTTTCAATACGGCAGGTGGCAAATCTGAAGAAGACAATTAAAGTGACAACAGCGGCTGCTGCAGCAGCCACATCCCAAGACCCAGAACAGCACCTAACAGAGCTCAGGGAGCCAGCTCCTGGCACCAATCAGCGCCAGGCTAGCAAGAAAACTTCCAAAGCCAAAGGGTGAGGCATGGTAGCAACTGAATGTGGTCACTGATTGTATGTATTGAGGAACCAAACTGGTGGAGCTTCTGCTCCAGAGCAATGAGGTTACCCACTGCAGAGCTCTGTTCCCTGGGCGTGAGATAGTCACAGATGTAGTATCCGATGAGCGCCCTCCCCTTCTGATTTGGAGGGAAATGTGTGCAGCTCTTGGTCTGAAGCAGAGTTCATAAATCTTCCTAGCATCCTGCCCTTCCCCTGTTGAGAGCATCAGCCACTTTCCTTTATATGCTTTTGGAAAAGGAAGCCAGAGTTGAGCGTTAGTGCTCAACTCTAAAGTGTTCTCTCTCTCTCCGCAGGCTCCGGGGCAGTGCGAAGATCTGGTCTAAATCAAACTAGTTGGATCTTCCTTCACAACTGGGAGGGTGAGAGGTAGAGATTTTTGGGGGAAGGGGAGGTAGCAAGAGTCCCAAGTATGATGTTTCATAACTCGCCTCCAAGATGCATGTCTCCAACTAATTCTGCTGCATGTTCTCTCTCCTGTGTTCTTCCTTTCCAGGCAGTCTGTCATAGCATTTTTACTCTTTAAGCTTCCATTTGCATGTGTTGCTGTTTCCCCTACCCCTCAAGCCCCCGTCACCACGACCATATGTTTCTCTCTCTTTTTCTCTTCATTTCTTTTGACAGATTAAGTGTAAAGAGCTATAGGACTGTTGGTCACCCCTGCACCAGGAGGGCATCACAGAAGCTTGGAAGGAGAATGCTGGTGCTCTGCAGTCGTTTGGCTTTGCGAGACCACTGGGACGCTTTGCTCTGGCATACAGCTGCCATCTTTGATCATTTTATCTTTGTTTTGCTGGGCAGGAGGGTAGTTTTTGAAGGGATTCTTTTAAAAAAATATAAATATATTATAAATATCTATAAAACAATAAAAATATAGATCTATGGACATATCTATGTAAACTTGTGTTTTTGCATTGGTGTCTCATTATGCCTCATGCATCCTGATTCTGGAGGTACCAGAATAACTTGTCCTATTGAAAACCTCTCTCCAATCTATGTGAGGAATGTCCTCAAAATACTCACTTCCCGCACAAAAGGAAAGTGTCGCAGCGGCTATATTGGGATGAAGGTCCATAAAGCAGGAATGAATTGTAGCTCCTTTGTAAAGGAGTTTCTGTGTAGGATCTGTAACTGCTGTTGATCTGGAGAAAATCAGACTTTGGCCTTAGAATCCTTCTGAACTTTGAGTTCAGCTGTGTTGGATGGAGATGTCCTGCTGTGTTATTTCCTTTGAGTTATTAATGAAGAATTTTAAGTTATCTTGTGCAATTGATTTGCCTCCAAATGTCTTTTAAATGTGGTTTTCAATGAGTCTCAGAGCCCTGGGCAGGTATGGAGACTAGAAAGACATTCATGTATTTTTGTTGCTACTGCGTGATATGGTACTTCTGTGACAAAGAGTTAAGAGTAACAGAATTAATGCCAATCGGCATAAGGTTTTGTAGAATATATCCTGTTTTCCCCATTTCTATATGATGTAATGTCTGGTCGAAAATAAACGTTAATGTAATTGCCGTGAGATGCCCAGAAAAACTCATCTGGCTCTTTAGAGGCTTCATCCTTGAGCCTGGCTTGATGTGTCAGGCAGATGTGAGTTTCCAACTGCTGTTTCACGTTGATGTAAGCTGATCTAAGTTGACATACATCAAGAATCCTGCCCACTTGATTCTGCCTCTTGCTTTGTGCCAGTGCTAATAATGTTTGATTCTCTCAACGTGGGTTGCTGAGTGTCAGCAAAGGGCCAGAAAATTTATCTGACAACTACAGCAAAAAGCCCTGGTGGTTGGTCACAAGGGTGAAACTTTTATCAGCTCATTAACTGGGCTAATTTTGATCTAGGTTAGTGAGCTGTTCCAGCTTCCTATGCAGATGGATTAGAGCTAAGGAAGAAGGTGGGGACTGTACAGATAGGCGCAAGACTTGTGGTGGGGGTGAGACCATCTTTCCTTTGGTGGTGGTGAAGGCATTATGCCATCCTGGTGCTCAGGCTTCACAAAAAGCCTGATCTGTGCTATCTGCTGTTGCATTTCACTGATTCTCAGCTGACACCATGCAGCAGTAGCCTTCCCTGGGCTCCCCCGCCAGCCTGTGAGCCCATGTTTCCCTGCAAGTGATAACGGCCTGTCTATAAGGTCCCAGGCAGGGATACACGGACGTGCCTGCAAGGGGCAGGGATGCATCGAGCTCTTCCTGGGTGACCGCTGTCCCTGGCTGAGGTGTCACACAGAGCTAGTCCAGAACAGCACCAACACCACCCCTGTTCTGGGACCCTGTGCCTCAAGCCCCTCAGGTGTGGTTGGCTGGTGAGGAAGTGCTGAGTAGGAGGGCTTTGGTGTGATGTTCAGGTAGAAGATGCAGATGCAGCAGCAGGAGGGTATAGGGAGGGAGCAAAGCTTGTTTTGCCCCAACTCACCTGGAGCGAGAGGTCTGGATAGTTCGGTGCAATAACGGGTTTAATTGAGTCGTGTTTTCCATAAAACACAGGGAGAGGCTGGATTACGCTCTCATCTTCTGTATAAATTATCTTGAGCTTCCATCTGTCTGCATCACATAACCTTGGCCTGCCTCAGGCGGGGAAGGTCACTGTGCTCCGTGCATCTGCAATTGTCTGTGAGAACCGGTAATGTCTGTGTGCATCAAATTCTCCACCTCCTTAGGAAAGGCTAGTCCAGGACTAAGGTGCTAATAGGGGGCATGATACCTGGCAAGCCCTGAGCAGCGGCCAAATGTCAGTGGCGCTGCACACCCTGTGAAAGAGAAGCCTCTTGTAAAGGCGGTGGAGGTGTGATTCTAAGGAAAGAGCCAAGAATTCGCTCCCTGATGAAGCGGAAGAGCAGGACAAAGCACAAGTACTGAGAGACTGTTGAAATCCAAAGGGAAAGGGAAGCAGGCACTTTGCAGTCACTCTGACCTTTTGACCCAAATCCCTGTAATAGGGATGGAGTGGTGGCACCTCTAGGGAGATCTGAGGTAACCAATAATGGATGATGAAATTTGTGCCTCATAAGAGTCACGTTGCCACTTATGGAAAACAGATATAACTACCTGGCACAGCAGCAGCAGGGTGTGCTGAACACCTGCAGAGCTGCCAGCAGAGCCAGAATCTGCATTCCTCTCTTCTTGGCTCCTTTGTGGCCTGATAGTCTTTGCTCTCCTTAACCCTGTTGTGGGCATTAGATGCGGAGGTGGGTCTTTGTTTGTTTGTTTAGGTTTGCTTGTTTTTGTTTTTTATTGCTTGGTTGGCTGATTGTTTTTTGTTTATTGTTTTTTTGTTTTTAACACCTTGGTTCCGTAGTTCAAGTCCTGGCTTCAGAGTCTGGAAGCTGAGTCAGAAAAGCCCATTTTTTCCCTCGAATCAGTGCCAGCAGTTCCATGCTGTAATTCTCCACAGTGTCCTTGTATGAGCACCCTTCGTGTGCACGTGTTAATGCAAAGAAGCAGCTGAGCTCTGGGCCTGTGTGCATAGAGATGCTCCCTTTCGTCGGGAGAGCACAGAAACCAGTGTCTGGCTAATAGCGAGTAAAGGGCAGGCGGAAACAGGGGTCTTGTTACACCAGCTTCTAGGCCATGATGAGCCCCGAGGCTCAGATATCCTCATGCCTCTTCGTACGTTTGTTATCTTATTTAAGCCAGTATTGAAATACCTCTGTGCCTCAGCCATAACTATCCCCTCCCTGCCAAAGGGTCAACTGGACTCTCCAGTAATGGCATTTGATAAGCGCAGTCACAGCTCCCCTCTTCCCTTTTTATTCCTTACTCCTCTCAAAGCTTGTCATGTTGCAGATTTCAGAAGAGTTTCAGACCAAATGTATTATTAGACTAAGGGGCATTTGCCCAACCCTGAAAGTCTTCCGTTTTGTTTACTTCCAAAGGGAACACCTTTTAAGACCCCCCATTAAGAAAATAAGGAAAGCAGAAGATAGCATATAATTTTTTTTTTTTTTTTTTTTTTTTTTTTTTATGACTGAAATATAAATGAGAGCTGTTCAGTGCTGAAGGAAAATATTGCTGCAAATTGTCTTATCTGATGGCAAACAGCAGTCAGGGCCATAGGTTCCCTTTCACCTGAAAAACCCAGCTCTATTTTCCTGCTCACTTCAGCCATGACTTTGAATTTCAGTCAGGGAGGATGTGAAGATTAATTAATTAGTTAACATTTGTAAATCACTTTGAAGATGGTGAGAGTGAGATAAGTACCGATCATTATTATTATAAGTTTTCATTTTAATTTTAAATATTTTTGGTTTTTTTAACCCTCTTTTCTCCCAAATAAAAGGCGCGAATGCAGGCCAGGTAGAGCTGAGTGGAAAGGTCTGGACACCTGCGGCTGGGTGGATGGCAGAAAAAGGGATGTGAGTGACAGGTTAGCCCTGGCTCGAGGAGCAGGAAAACTGCCAGCTCTGGCAACACGAGTTTAAGGATTCCTGCAGAGTGATCGGCTGCAAGGCCTTGCTGTGTGTTCTGTGCAGGGCTTTGGCATCAGGGTTCAAAGGGGGCCCGGGGCGGGCAGCAGGGCGGGCGCCGAGCGGCTCTGTCCCCGCACCGCCGGTCGCGCGGCGCCCTGGACGGGACGTCTGTGCTTCGCCGGGCGCTCCCCCCGCTGGCCGCTTCTAGGAGCTGCCTCCGCCTTCTCGCTGCGGTTAGCGCCGCTGATTCTCCTTACTGAACTCGGCTAGGAGGCGAGGGAACGGGATGGGGCAGTTTGTCTCAAGGATGTGGCCATTTGCTCTTCTTGTACAGCCTCGTCCCCCTGTAGTGAGCGCCCATACCCGCCGCCAGCCCTGCAGAGATTCCTGCCGGCTCCTTGCAGGCTCCTGCCACCCATTACAGCCGCGCACACCTGCTGAGCTGGGGCATCGGCAGCTATCAGCCAAGAGCGCAGAAACCCCCTTTCAGCCCCTCAGGGGCCCGCGTTGGGTGTCGCCTTGTGAAGGGAAAGGTGGGGTGGGTGTCCAAGGGGAGTCCGGGATGAGGGACAAAGATTCTGGCAAGTCGTAGGAACAGAGCGCTGGCTCACAGCGAAGGCCCGAGCGGCCCGACATCCTGCCGCTAGCAGTTACCTATGCCTGGTGGCTAGGGCACAGCACAGGGACGGGGCGAGCACTTGCAGAACTCTCCCATCCGCCTACGGTTTGTTCACAGAGGCTTACGAGGCAGAGGAGGTGTTTTTATGTGTAATAGCTTTCACGTGGGCTCTCTCCAATGGAAGGAGATGGCAATTTTGTTAATTGAGGTAGGTGACGATGCCCTTGTCTCTGATTCCCACACGAGACAAATGAGGGTTTGCTCAGACGGGCTATTGCTTGTGAAAAATGTCCCGACCTTATTTGTGCAGGGTTTTAGTGGGACTGTGGAGGGGGAGAAGCCCAGGGGGGTGAACGCTCCTGACAAGAGGCTTCAGAAGGCCCCGTGTAGGGAGCGCACGACCCAGCGCGTCACAGCGCTGTTTGCAGCCAGACGTACAGCTGGCTGCCCGGTCCCTGGGGCCGGTACCGGACCCCTCTCCAGGGGATGAGCGCCCGGGCTACAGGCGAACGGTGCGTGTGGCTGGCGTGGGCTGCAGGGCGGCTCCCAGGGCGGCCCCGCAGCCCAGGCTGCTCCGAGGGGCCCAGCAGAGCGTGGGCAGCCGCTGGCTGGAGGAGCACAACGGGCCGTGGAAGCAGCGCGGGAGTGCGGCTGGAGCAGTTGCAGGGATCGGCCGCAGGCTGCTGAGCCCCGGCGGAGCCTCTGCAGGAAGGTGAGGGCAGAGGGGCGGGCGGGCAGCCCTGGCGGAGCTGGGGCTCGCAGGGCTCACTGGCTGCCCCAGGGTGCCGGGCTGAGTGCTCACGGCGCACACAGGGACGTCCCTTCCTTGTGCTGGGCTGCTGGAGGGGCTGCGGAAATCGCCCTCAGAAACGGGCCAGGGGATGGCAGGAGCGGAGGAGAAACGACACTGAGATAAAAACAAGGGGTGGAAGGCAGCCAAGGTAACCCGCCTGTGGCCCGGCGTTGCGCTCCGGTGTCCGCGCTGAGTCAAAAGGAGCGCAACCCAAAGCGAGGTCAAAGGCGGAGACTGACGCTGCTTGGATAAGGAGGGTAAGTCTTACTTCTCCTGTTAGAGGGGTCTTCCGAAAGTAGCGGCTACCACCTCCCCAGCTGAATTAGTCTGGCAGCTTTCCATGGGATTTGTAAGAACTGCAGTACCTGCTGGCGGCAGGAAATCTGCCATGCAAGTTACATCCACGTGCTGGTCCCCAGTGCCAGCCAGAAACGGGGTAGTGTGGGATCAGCCCACACGCTACAGAGGCTTGGGACTACAGAGACTGTGTCCGCGGCTTTGCTCTTTCAGCACATTAGTTTGTCTGTCACACAAAGACTTTTGCTAATACTGGGTACCAGGGGGTCTGGTCCACAAGACCGATGGCTGAACTGGTGTCTCAGTCTGCTTTCTGTGGAGCGGTTCCCTCTCTCAAACTGTCCCAGTCAGCAGCAGCAGCCACCCAGGCTTTCGGCATCCTCTTCCCGGCTGGAGCGAAGCCCTGTGGGACTGAGCCCTGGCTTTGCAAGAACAGGGTGCAGTGCAAGTAGCGGGGCGGTCAGCAGAATCCCACAGGCTGCACCGCAACAGCAGCTTGCAGACCTTGGACATCCTTCTTTTCTCTCATGTTTTTTTTATGCAATGGAATAGTGTCCTACTCTAGGATTCTTCTTTCTCTGCTAACCTTTCCCTGGGCAACTGCAGTACTGGGACCTGCAGGGATCTCCTTTCCTCATGCGTTTTCCTAGTACTAGTCCTTGCTTAGCTGGCTATCTATAGTGCTTGGCAAAACCATTCGAATTCTCTACAGGTTCTTCCACCACCCACTGCTCAGGTATTTCTCTCCACAGCTGTTCCAGTTTTTCAGGGTCTTCCCTGCCAGAGCAATGTTGGACTGTGCTGGATTTTCACCTGCCATTTCTGCTGGGAGCAGCTGGTGGCAGAATCTCCCACTGCCAGGGGAAAGGAGTTCATTTGCAACAAAATTCTGTGTGTAATGGGCAATTATATTCACATTGTGATTCATTTAATAGATACTGAAATGTCAGCTGGACTCAAGGGTTATGCACCTTATGTGGATAACAAGAGCATCCAGAGTTGTCGCTGCGTTTGTGCATGTGTTAAAAACAACTCCAGTCTCTCTGCTCTGAGGCACAAATGAAGCTCCAGCCAGTTTCAGGAGAAAACATTTCTGGGGAGGGCTTACTTTGCCCTTCCTCCAGCAGGATGCCCTGCAGCTGCCTTTGAAGCATCTAGGAAAGGCTTCAGAGCACTGGGGAAAGAAGGATGCTCTGCTTGGTAGGAACAGAAACAAGACGGGCCCTCCTGGTGACAGAATGGGATCTCATCCTGTTACAGGTATTGTCATAATCCCTTGCATAAACTTCTTGACTGCTGACCTAAAACTGGTTAATTTTATTGTCCCCACTAATGCACTTGAAAGGCTGCCTTAGAACCTGACGGCTGTAGTTACTTTATATTCTCTTATTCCTGTACCGATGTGGCTTTAGTTTAAATTGCTCTTCTTCCTCCTTGCTATTAATCTCTCCTGTGTATAGCCTTTGCTTTGCTTGGCTAAGGAAACCAGTCTGCTCTTACATGATGAGCTCTCTGTGCCCCAGGCCATCCTAAAAGCCCTCGCCCTTCAAATCCAGATTTCTTGGCTAGAAATGAACACAGTTCTCATTCACAGGTGAGGTCTTCTCAGTATCTTGCACAGCAACCTATAGCTACTAGAAACACTTTCCTAATTGCATTTGTCTTTTCCTATATGTTTACAGTCATCATAGGACTGGCTGGTCACTCTGAGTCTTTTTTTCTTCCCTGCTGCTTATAATCAACGCTCTTCTTCCTATTAGTAAGGGATGGACATTATGAGGCTAGTATCTCTGCTTTTGGCTTCCCTCTGATCACTACGGCACTAGCAGTTGGAGATAAGTAGTGTTTATTCCATTCCTCCTCCCCTCTGGGCCCCAAATTCAAGCATCCTCAGGATTTACAAATTCAGTCAGCCCAGACTGCCACATGTAAGGAGATAGTAGAATTAACAATAATCTAAGTGGAGTTTCCCCATGGGGACTTTTTTTTTTTTTTTTTGAAATGTTGTCTCTAAAAAAAAAATACAGGCGGAAAAAAAAAGAAAACAGTTACATTTAAGTCAGATTGAAAATATACAATCATGCCATTTTTTGAGAAACTTTTGGAAATGTAAAAGCAGTTGCAGAATCTTGCAACTGATTTTAAGCTAGACTCTATTTTGAGGTCTAGTCTGAATCCATTTGCTTTGGGGATTTTATACTGTTTCCTCACTCAGATGTGCATTTCTTTCCCAACCAGAACGCTGGTCCTACAGACAGCTGCTTCCTGTAACTTGGACTTTCCTCTTGTCCTCTTCGAAATATTTGCCAAGTCACCTGTTCTGTTGCTCTCCATCCCCCTCCTCCCAGCAGCCTAGCACTGCTCCCTCTCTGATTCCCAAATCTCTAATGCCCACAGGGATCAGCATGCTCACATAGCTTGGCTCCCAAGTGTGTGTCAGCTCTCTACATGCAGCTTGACACATCCCATCTAAGGTTAGGAAGAGCAAGTAATGAAAAAAAATCAGGTATGCTGGTCTAATGATCTCTCTACTGAAAGTCTGCACCTTATTTCCATTTGCATCGTAGCTTTAGGTTTTCAGCCGGGTTAAAGAGCCCTCTACGGTCAGAAACTTCATCCCCATGCCGGCAATGCCAGCCTGTGCTCGAGCTAGACTGCCTGAGCTCATTGCAGCTCATGGCGCCAGTCAGCGTTTCCAGGCTTCAGGTCTCCCTTGTTGCTCCCTTCTTGAGTCCTTCTACTATCTGGGGTCTTTTTTTTTTTACTGGAGTAGAGTTGAATTGAGCCCTGGCACAGGCTGCCCAGAGAGGCTGTGCAGGCTCCTTCTCTGGGGATCTTCCCAACCCGCCTGGCTGCCACCCTGTGCCCCGGGCTCTAGGTGTCCCTGCTGGAGCAGGGGGTTGGACTAGATGGTCTCTAGAGGTCCCTTCCAACCTCAGCCATCCTGTGATTCTGTGAATTTACAAGTGTTTATGCACTGGTTTCACTACTGTGTTGTACAGAAGACAATTCATCTCCCAACTCGATGACCCCAGGCTAATGCACCCAAGCAAAACCCATCCCCACAGCAGAAGAAATACGCAAAAAAACCCAAGCTAGGTTAATTTGGTTATCTCACAATTCCCAAATTCTTTCTTGGAGTCCCTTCAGAGTTTCCAGAAAACAGTCCTCCATCTTGAAAGAGCACAGATTACATTTATTTTCCTAGATGAGTGTCTTTTTGCTTTCAGTACAGCCCCAAATACTTAGGCTTTATAAATAAACATCATACCAATGGATACAGACAGCTCTGCACTGTTCATCTTTCTCCATCATTTATCACCTTCATCTTTCCTTGTGTCCTCTGAAAGCTTTATCAGCACTGCTTTAATACCTTCTTTCAGACCATTAATCAAGATAATAATGAGCATTAGTTTCAGAACAGCATTTGACCAATAATACTTCCCTAAGTTGGGAGCTCTTTTTTTTCCCTTCATTGCTTGAAAATTATCAGTAAACTAGAATTTGTAATATAGGTTCCCTTATTACAAGGGAACCTTTATTCCCTTTAATATATGCATTTTTTAAAATCAGAGAATAGCCTTGTGTGATTAAGTTACACACCTCGTGCTAGCATAACTTCAAGCTTCTGTATTGCTTTGGTTAACACAGGCCATGATCTCATTAGAAAATATTACAGTCAATGGACAAGAACAATTTTGAGAAGGAGAGTGAGAACATCATAACTGTCTTAAAAAAAAATCACACAAAAAACCCCCAAGCCCTTATAAGTATTGGCATGAGGTTAGCTTTCCCAGGTCTGTCCCGTTTCCCAGCATTCTACAATGCTTTTATCAGGAAAAGTGCAGAGCTTCTAGTACAAAAACATTTAAAGACAAAGTTCAGAATAGCTAAAACAGCTCTTACTTTCATGATGAATTTTCACATATGGGAAACTTTGGCTTTTTTGTTTGCGGTGTATTAGTGATTAAGATTATATTCGATTTGTGGGTTGTTGTCCATCTCATCCATCTTTCTGCCAGTGTTTCCTGTTTCCCTCCATTACACCTCCTTCTGTTCACCTAATCTTCTTTCTCTATTAATTTTTACTTTATTTTTTGCATGGCAGCCCCCCTTTTCTCACTCCGGGTGCCTTACTTGAAGACTTATTTCTTTGGCAAGACCCATAAATACCACTACCCTGCCCTGCTCTGCTCTGAAGCCTCTGGTGCTTCAACAAATCCCATTTGAAGCTGACAGCTGTGGGAAAAAGGAGCAAGAGTTGCTTCGGGTGGATAAGGATGCTCGGAAGCGTGCCCTTGGCATCTCCCACAAACGTTGTTTGTTTGACTTTCACATTGGGAACATCCAGTCTCACCTTTCTCCATTCTGCTGGAGGAGTTGTCATAGAAGCCTCAGAAATGTAGAATGAGATTAATCCCAGCCCTGCAGCTTGTCCTGACCTTGTCAAAGGGGACCATTCCTACTTGAAACTGTAATGAATGTGAATATCAGCAGGGGAAACCAAACTCGGGGGTGATCTAAATGGAAAAGTTACAGTGGTTTAATTAAAAGCAGTTTTCTACTTGTGTGGGCATTCTTGTTTCCAGGCAATTCAAGTAAAACAGTGCAGTGCACCTTCTGTGCACCCAGACTACACCTGCTTGCTTGAAACAATATATTGTTTCTCACAGATTGTCTATAGACGGAAGAATAACTGAATGGTTGTTCAAGTACAGCTCCTTGTTGTCACCCTGCAAGGCTCTGCACGCTCTTCTGAATTTTAGCATCCTACTTCAGTGATCAGTTAGTCTGTTTTCATCAGACCTGGATATTGGCTGAAGCGAAAGCCCCAAGCACAAGTAGCACTGACGCAGCAAAAGGCAACGATGACAGTAGATCTTATTTTTCCTGAGATACAGATCTGTCACCTTCCTCCTCACCTTTATGTTCTTCCCTCTTCTCCACAGCCCCTCAAACCACTGATTGAGAAGCGTCGCCGTGCCCAGATCAATGCCAGCCTGAAGCGGCTGAGAAAGCTCCGTCAGCAGACCCCAGAGCAGCAGGTAAAGATCTGCCTTCGGTGACTGGAGAAGTCAAAGGGAGTTTTATTATTCCTCTTCCTTCAAAAACAACCTCCTGCTCCCTGAAGTCAGAGGTTCACGTACTGCGACCATCTGCAGACTGGCAAAACAGAAACCCCTCCAATATACTCCTTTTACTTACTTTATGATTCAAAATCTCAAAATCCTCTCTCCCAGGCTCCTGCTTTTGCTTCTCAGCCTTAACATGTTAAAAGCATATTTTACTAAGTGCTTTTTTTCCACTTTGCCAGAATACCAGCACCTTGTCACGCCTGGAGAAGGCTGAGATCTTGGAAATGACTGTACAGCAGTTAGCAAGGCTCAAGAAGACAGGTAAATCACTTTGCATAACCTCTTCCAGAAGGAATCATAGAATCATGGAATGCTTAAGGTTGGAAGGGACCTCTAGAGATCATCTAGTCCAACCCCCCTGCACACGCA